>APFE031359689.1:0-28565 GCA_000404065.3 Pinus taeda | reverse complement strand
TATATATGATTGAAGAAAAAGTGCATAAACCTTAAATCTAGTAGGGTTGGGGATCTCTAAGAATCCTTCTTCTTATGCTAAATTCATCTTAACACATAAATCATTGTTTCAAATAACATCACCTCCAAGCTTAATATTTGTAGTAATGCAGGTTGTCTTTCCAAAGAAATCCAGTGTAAATTATGGGTTGATCCCAGCATTTGATGTATTGTTGAGGATACCAGGACCTAGCTTTTTCGCCTACTATGAATTAATATTGCAATTATGTATTAGTAAATCCAATCCTCAAGTTACACTGCCCATTCTAAATGAGAATATCTTCAAAATACCATCATCATGTAAAAGAATAGAAATATTGTTGTCCTTAGAGAGAGACCTGTAATTTGCAGTGCCTAATCCATGGAGAAGATGAATTTCTAGATAATCGCAGAAGTTGTGCAAATAGATCCGTAGGACCAAGAGACACAGTGAGTGGAGAGTTCGACTTTAAAATAAATAGGAAGGCAAAAAAAAAACCATTGTCATCAAGAAACTCCTTCCAATGGTGTAGCCCAACAGACCTCAACAGACCATCTTGATCACCCTCAAGAACACTTGATACTTCACTTATAGATGTGCCTTCTGGATTCAATTTTGTTGGAAAATACTAAGAGGGGAGGTGAATCAATATTTCTTAGCAATTAGCACTTTTAAATATTTTCAGAGCATTAGTTAATCTTCAATTATTATTAATATTTATGCAGTAATATCAGTAAATAAAAGAACACAATAGGCACAAAAATTGTAGGTGGAAAACCCCCTCCGGTTCAAAAACCACTGAACACTTTTCTAATAAATTCTTTAATCTTCAACCCCAACTGAAATGAAAACAACAACTTCCTAGAATGCTAGAAAATAATTCTTCTCTAGCTCCCACTAGAAGGACGCCCTGACGCCCTGGTTTCTTCAGTAATCAACTGAATGGATGCCCCAACACCCTAGACCAACCTACCACCCTGAAGTGTTCACAGGCTCCAACCTGTAGGCAACTTCATGCACCAGCCTAGCACCTCCCTGCCACCCAATAATGACTGAAATGACACGAGTGTGGATTCATGTACTGGGGACAATGATCCATGATACAATATGCTTTAAAATGATTTTGACCGAACACCCAATCACAATAGGACCTGCAACCAAACCATGACATCATCCCAACAGAGACTCCTATACCTCCCAACAATGCCTTTTCGACTCTAGGCAAATTGATTCTTTTACAATAATGACTCTTCCAATGATGACACTTTTACAAATTAGTCTTTTACAACTTTATAATGATGACTCTTGGCCTTGATACTTATTCATAATATACGGATGGGTGTCATGTATTTAAAGGATGTCTCGCTGCAATGCTTCCTTTGATTTAATACTTCAGCTCTTGAATGCTTGCTTGATGCTATCCTTGAATCTTCTTCTACCTAGATGCAAATTTTCCTAGCAAAACCCAATCTCAAAAGGAAAAACAAAATACCCTTCAACTTACCTTTGCCTACAAAGCACATGTAAGCGCATAATAATGAATAAATACAAATTAACTTTACAATGCGTACCTGAAATGTTCTTGTCACTTTTGTTGTTGACTTGTTGTAGCAGTAGACAAAGACTCCCTCTCTTGATATAGACCTGGACTCTATGCAAGACTATATCCAAAATTAACCTAAAGATATATACAATAGAAACTGATGAAAAACCCTAGAATTGTGATGAACCAAGTTCTAATTACAACAACAGAGACAATTCTATCAACTATGACAGGACAAGTAACATGAACTTACAAAATCATATAGATTTAGCAGACTTGGTGTAGCATCAAATGTGTAGTATCAAAAATAGGACATCGGAAATGTGGTATCAAAACTATCTATGACATATAGAGACATAGAGATATAACTAGGACCCTGTCTATACTTATGTTGTCCTACAAAAACATATGTCAGAGATGATACTCAAAATTCAAATGTAAACACTTAATCATACATACCTTGTTGTAGGAGACTTACCCTTGATTGTTGATGTGTGGTCCTTACTACAATGATCCTTGAATGCATGCTTTTTCTTTCCTTCTAGGAGTTTGATATTGAATCTATTGTATCTATGTAATTGCCGATCTCCAGGGTTTGAAATTTCATCTTGTGGTATCCCTCTGATTCCTCTTTGAAACCCCATAATTTTGATCAAGATTGGGTTTTTCAAGAAAGATTTATTCCCAATCTCCCGCGAAGACCTGATTACAGCTTAGTTCAGTAGAGAAAAATTGTATGAAGTTCCACGTGTCATTGTTGTGACCTTTGGCCCTAAAAATGCTACTCTAGAAACTACTATCTGTCCTCTTTCTATGAATATTTACAACATTTGAATCCAATTCTCCGTGAGAAAGTTATGGCAATTTTCCCAACGTCCCCTGTTTGACATGGAATTTGGGAGCCTGAAAAAACCCTAACTTATGCAGATCATATCTTAGAAACTATAGTGAATCAAGATCTAAATTCGGTCACGAAGTTCATCAATATTTTGGCTCAAATGGGTTTTAATTTCAGCTTCTGAATCTTCGCAGGAAAAACGTTATAGCGAAAATTCCACGATGACTTGTTTGAAGCCACAAAATCCCTACAAGAGGAGGATATGAGGATCATTATTTATATGAATGTCTTGAGCTGAGAGGGTCCTAAATAAGTGAACATTGGAGGGATTTTAGGAGAAAACAAATATTATTAATTATTGAATATTCAACGACCACAACCAATTATGAGTGCCATTCCACAACCCCATAGGGTTTTAGCCCCCTAACTGGGGTTACTAACTTCAAATGCAAATAACTCTCAAACCATGAAGAACTGGGAGGTGTATCATATATCAATGGAATCATATCGAATAGTAGAATAAATAGAGAAGATAATTGATGCAAAATAATATGTGTTTTCAAGTCAAAATTCCCTTGCAATATCGGGGTAACCCCTGGTGTTGCTTGGGTTGACATCAATGACAACCACTCATCAAAACATTTTCCAATAAAAGTTGAACCATCATGATAAGAGAGAAAAAGTAATCTATAGGCTACTATGAAACATAGAGATATATATTTTGACTGCAGATCTTTACCCCACCCTTAGATAGTTACAATCGAAACTTGAGCTCCAGTGTATAATTTTTTTGGATTGAAGTTAGTAGTTACTAGTGATAATAACAGGAAGCATGTATTGTCTTTCCTTTCTTGATGATTCTTCTAATAAGACTTGGGCCTACTTATTAAATATCAAGGATGAGGTGTTTAGAAAGTTTCAGGAGATGAGAGCTCTGATTAAAAACCACACAATTATGAATATCAAAGTCTTGAGATTGGACAATGTGAGAGAGTATGCCTCCAAGGAGTTCAAGGGGTTTTGCAAGAAGGAAGGAATCAAGAGAGAGTTGTAGCTTTGTACAACCTAGGGAAAAATAGGGCAGTCAAGCAAAAGTCTGTCGTAGGGGCTACTAAGGTCGTGACACATGAAAAAGACTTGCCGATATTTCTTTGGACAAATGCATGCAACACAACCCAAGCAAAGATAAGATACAATTATTATATTAATGTCCAAAGAGACATACGAGGTGTGAAATCCTAGTTTTTCATAGATATATATTTATAAATAAAATCAGATCTGAATTAAAGCATGTCAATTGTTTAGTTTTCATACTCATATTTACCATTCAAGAATGACACAAAACCACCAAGTTCACAAAAGATTTGATGACTTCAATTTAGCTAATAACATCATCATATATTCAAACTATAACACCAAATAATATAAGCCAAGAGCAGAGAACCATGATGAGAAATAAAATCAATTCTTCTAACTAAATGAGAGATTAGAACTTACTAATGGTGGAAAATTGTGTAGTGTGAAAACTTTTGTTTCAGATCATAAGAATACATGAGTGACAATTTCTAAATACAAAAAGAAACATCACATGTGAACTTTATCCTTTCAAATAAGAGACACAATTCACTAGCAGATAGACTATATTAAAGGCAACTAAGAGTACAAAAATATTAAAACACTATATTGATATATGCCTGATGATCACAACTAATCTAACACTAAGTTTAAACCAATGCACTTGGGATGGAATCGTTTAAATTTTGAACATGTTATCAAATAATTATTATGTAAATTGTGTGATGACTATTCTCAAAGATGAGATGAATGGTGAAAATTGTTCAAAACATGCTTTAGGGTATAAAATAGTTTCTTTCCACTTGGGTGTTAGGTCTAAGGAAAACTATTATGCCAAAGTCACCAAGGATATACACTCAACATCATCCTTTTTTTCCGAAACATGAAATGCACAAATTCTTCACCACCCTCATGGGAGCATTGACAACCCCACCCTCATGGAAAAGGGGAAGCTCATTCAAAAAAAAAAAAACTGAAGATCCATAAGCTTCAAAAAAATACCTTATTATTGAATATCAAGCATTGCCTTGGCTTAGAACTGCTCCTCCGGAAGATCCTCACTCATTTATTTACGAAGAATATCCTGTTTCTTCTTCTCCATAACCATGCGCTCAATCTCTTCCTCATCCGATAGGGGCACATGGGCAACAAACTCTCGCTCTCTCTGCTGTTGGTTTCCCTTCCCCTGCTCTCTGATTTATTTCACCACATCCTCCTCTTCCTTGAATAGAACTGGCTTAACGACAGTGACCTCCCCACTCTTCACCATTAACCTGGCCTCCTTCTCAACAGACTCAACCCTCTACCACCCTTTCAGCTCCCTGGCTCGCATCTCCTCCTTTGTGAGTTGCTCGAATTTCCCCAATATCCCATCCTCGTCATCCTTATAGCCATAATAACTTGCATTGTTTCAGTTGTAAATATCATACATAGACCTCCTCTTCTTTGCCTAGGGGATTTTATCGAATAACTCTTTGAGGATGGCTAGGAATTTCGTAGCCCCAAAGTATCTCTAACCTAGGCTATCCTAATTCGCATTCAGCTACACGACAAGGGATCCCATAATTCGTATCTAACTACATGACAAGAGATCCCTCACATTCCCCTCCCTCAGATGGCAGAAATAAACAGCAATGACCGGAAATTATGCAGAGGAGAGGTATTGTTTGGCCTAGATAGTAGCAGTACCCAGTTCCCACCATAGATTCAATTTTCACTTTCGGTCTTATGGTGGGTCATAGGATTTGATCATACTATTTAATGCACATTTAATATGTTGTACATTCCCTTGGCTCTTTTGTCCATAAAATATAGAGAAAGCAGTAGCAAATACTAGATAAAATGGGATTCACAGGGATATGGTGAAGCCCGAGTTAAACATGTCTTATGGCTAGTGGAAAATGGTAGCACTGATAGCACTGTGCACATCCACCTACTTTTCCTCCAAGTCTGTCATCTTGGCCCCTACTTTGGCATAATTAGGGTTGCCAAGCTGTACAATCCAACCTTTCCAGTGCTCCTCTTCCCTAATCAGCTTATTGATCTCGTCATTGAGGTCTGGGAGCTAGTGTTCGCCAAGGTCCAAATTTTGAATCTCCATGACCTTCTGTCCAATCTCTCGTATTATCTGTTGCCTCCATTTGTGTGCCTCAGTGAGATCATGACATTCTGAGGCCAAGAACGAGCGCCTCTCCTTGGGTTTATTCTTCTCTTCATTCTTGAATTTCAAGAACCAGTTCAACATAGACTGCACCTTCTCTTTGTTACGGGCCATTCTTCCCAAAAATATGAGAGATTACCGTCTGATCTACTATGTTTAAATCCCTAAGCCCTCCTTGCCCAAAACTTCACAAAATAACTAGAAGGTATGAGCAGATTTCATCAGATAGGTAAATCATATGCTTCAAAATGTGGGAGCAGGGGTTGGAATTTGGAATTTGGATCTATATGTTTCCCATCAAGAACCTTTTCTCTTGAAGAAATTAAAAAATTACCTTTCAATTACATTAAAATTCCATTTTAAATAAAATAAATAAGCTAAAAATTTAATACATAATATTCTATATATATTAGTTCATAATTCTGACCATCACTAATGGAACGATTTCATTCAAGTTAATTTGATTGATGTAGAGAATAATTAGTTTTTTTGAGAAAAATTATAATCTTAGATTGGAGATAATTGCTTATAAATAGAATAAATAAAACAATAAAACACTTTAAATACATTTCTTTTTAAATTGAATTCTGCATTTTTTACCATATCAAAATTCTAACTTGAATAAACAACCACTTAAAGAAATAAAAACCAAGAGTTTTTGGGGCAAACGTGAGTCTGTCCTTCGAACCTCCACCATCTGCAATATTTGACACTATTCAATAAACAACCAACTTGATAAACAGAGGATGAAAACACTGCTACAACCACTTCCTTAAGAATAAAATAATAAATATACACAAAATCAAATATCTTTAATATATTAATAATTATCACACTAATTTTTACATTTTTTAGGTAAATTTTACATGCAAACTATACAATTAACACATTATATAAAAACTACATCAAAAATGAAAGTAATTAACACATTCTACATTAATCATCTCATTCCATCTTAGTTATTTTTTAGAGTATAAATCAAACTTATTCTATAATTTTGTTGAATTGAAATAAGATAAATTTGCCTTATGCCACTCCCTCAGTTAAAACCCAAAATCATGATTTAATTAATTGTATCATTTGTTGTGCATATGTTGCTAGTAAATTATACATAAATTTATTTCTTTCCCTGAGATATCAAGATTCATTAGAATGCATCTCCAAACATTGTTAGAAATATACAGTTTGCACTAAAATTTGAAACTTTTGGAAAGTGAAATAACATATTTCCAATTAAATTCACAAGACTAAACAATTAAATGGACAATGGCCAATCCATTGAAGCAAGAGTTGAGGATTTGATTTCTCGGATGACTATGGCTGAGAAAATTGCGCAGATTACTTAACTGAGTGTGGGGCAGCCAACCCTGATGACGTAATTGAGAGGTTTGGAAATGGCACATCCATGGGTCCCTATTCGCTCTTTGTTTGAATTTTCTTTACATTTTATAGGAATCTCTGGGTCATTTCTTTCATATTGTCTTTCAAAGAAGCTTCATACCTATGTCCATGTTCTGAAATGTCTTCAACTCCCAGAAATAAAAGAGCTTCCTTTTGGGGAGCACTTTCTATCATTAGAACTCCAAACTATAGAGCCAAGTTATCTAGAAAAAAGGAAATTAAAAGACGCATATAATTTAGAATGTGCATTTCTGAAGATCCAAAATTGTTTGGATGGAAGCACACTCCACATTTCACAGAAATGACCTAAGTGGAATTCCACCTTAGACGAAATCTTGATAGAAGTCGTGAAGCAGGGCCTACCAAAGAGGTTGACCATTATAGATCCCTCCCAGAACTGTGAAAGCCTATGTTGGTTTGACCATTTCCATAATCCTCCTATCTAACATACAATGTGATCCTATTCTGGCCGTTTTTTATACCAACCATGCACTAAATTTTTTCCTGGAATCCATTTATTTTGTAGATAAAAATATTGTTCAAATGAGTGGCAATTCAAAAATTCAATGTTGAAGCCAAGGTTGAATGTTCTTTCTAGAAGACTTCGTGATAGAGATAATGAATTAATGTGTACCAATGTGCAAGAGAAAATCAACATGTGTTCAACTTGTCTGAGAGGTATGGTAGAAAGGGATGAGAGATGAACTAGTGGTCGATAAAGGCGACAAGAAATTTAAAGGGAAGCAAAAAGTGTCGAATAAATCTTCTTCAACAGAGATATCTCTAGACAACATACTTAGTTCCCAGTATTTATGGTTTTTTCCCAAAAAATCAAGGATCAAGCTGCATAATCATTATTTGCAGGAAGCCAATGAAAAGGCTGAGGAGGAACTACATAATCTATCTAAGAGATACAAATAAATATGTGATGGGCTTCTTCAACATGATCATAAACCCATCCTCAAAATTTTAAGAAAAGCAAAAGTTGTGGGAATGACAGCCACTGGGGCTGCTCAAAATTATGTCCTCCTCTAGGCATTGCAAGTAGAAATAGTGGTGATAGAAGAGGTCGTCAAGGTTTTGGAGGCCCATGTTCTTCCCTGCATCAACTCCTTCACTCAACATCTCATTCTCCTCGACAATCACTTACAGTTGCGTCCTTTTGTTGTGGAATATGAATTACACATGAAATACAAATTGGACATCTCCCTCTTTGAGAGATTGATAAGTAGAGGGATCAAGCATGTGACCCTAAGCTACCAAAGAAGAAAGAGGCCTGCAATTTCAATATTAATATCCAATCTCTATCCTTTATTATAGGGATTGATAAGCAGAGAGATCAAGCATGAAACCCTATGATGCCAAAGAAGAATGAGGCCTGAAACTTCAAGATTAATATATGATCTCTATCCTTCATTTCAGGACCATAACAACATGAAAAAGTATGAAAACATCAAAGGAATTAGAAGTGATGTGTTTCTCTTAAATTATAAAGCCATGGAATCCTAGGTATCAAACAACGACAACAATATTAACGTAAACGAAACACGACTTGCAGTAACATGGACATAGGCTTTAGTTTAATGTTTAATGGGTTATACAGAAACTCTTGACAAAGATAAGTGACTTTAGGCTTTCATATGGGATTGAATTGGTAGATGGAATATAAATTTAAAATAAATGAGCGTAATGACGTTTTGGAAGAAAAATGAACGTCAAAAATACGGGTTACACCGTTTCAAGCATGTCATGAAAAACAAACATCCACAAATTCTAGACGTCAAATACCAAAAAAATGCCCTATGATTGGAAAAATGTACGTCAAACTCCATCCATGGGTAGGAGTGGTTCTAAACAGGCACCATTAATTAATGGTTCCTTTTCTCATTACAAATTTTATGTGTTTTGCGAAAACTAAGATGATGTATTGTTGTGTAATCGATTTGTGGGTGGTGGAATATTGTTTTTGGCTTTTGTTGAATTTCAAAATAATTTAATTTTAATTAAAGTTTTATATTTGATTTTGTTAATGAGAAGGAATTTTTCTGAATTTGGGTTTGTATTATTCATAATGATGAATGATAATTTTTATGGACTAATCACAATAATGTTTTATTAGACTGACGTCAACGTTTTGAACCCTCAATTGTCTTTCATAATTAGGAAAAGGAATTTTGTTATAAGATTATATGGTTTTAAAGTAATATTAGTGGGCAATTCACAATTTTAAAGCATGAGTTGAGTAACATATAGATATCATGGATGAGATTATGTCATCGAAAGAGCTTAATGATTTTTATCTTTTTTCAACATATTAAATACCTAGCCTTCTCGAAAAATCTTAGTTGGTTTTTCATTTGGGAATCAATAATCATGTATAGGAGTTTTTAAGTTTGAATAATATTAAATGGGATTTAAAATTTTAAGTTTGGAGTTATTGGATGTTTAATTGAGTTAATGAAAGAAAAGTGGTGTTATCATTCCTTCTAAGGTTTAAGTCTTTAAGTGATATATTTATTCTTGTGTTTGTGCCTATATGTATAGGTGTGTGAAAAAATAGTATATAAGACATATATAACTTTGGTAGAATAGATACTTTCAATAGGATTCAAAACAATTTCATAAAAATCTAGTATTGTTATATTCATAATATACGTTTAAACGACATAAATAACTTGATATCCAAGTTAAAAACTAGTGTCTTAAGTTCAATGAATATAACCTTAATAATAAAAAATGTAAATATGCATGAAAAGTTAAGTCTTCAACTAAAGGAAATGTGTCATCTACTAATTAACCAACATTTCTTGTTGTAGGTATTCTTCATAATATATGCGACCGAGCTATAAGCACACTCCCATTTTGGATAATTTATCACCTTTAAATTGAATTCCTATTAATGTGATCAAAGGATATAACCTTGAATATTCTAATAAGTTTCATAACTCCAATCATCTATTGGTCCAATAAAGAATTTTTTAAGGAAGTATAACCTTTCAGCCAAACTATAACAACTTCTAAATCCCCTATCACTTCTATGTTTAGATTGTTGAAAAAATTAAAGTGATTAAAATAAACCACTAATTCATATTATTGTAGTACTTGTTAGGTAGTCATATTTTTGTTCCTAGACTAAATTATTCATTCACGTTAGTCATTTTTAGTTGTATTACTTATTATCTAGTCATATATTTTAATCAAAAACTAAATTAGTCATTTTTAGTTGGGTCACCTAATATTGTTCATTTTTGGTAGTATTTCACTTGGAGGAGTTGTGATGACTAACTTTTTTAGTCAGTTAGTCACTAATTTCTTTTTTCCTACTAGTGCATGGATCCATATTTTGTCAGAAGACGTTCATTCAATTAAAAATTATTTCCAAATAAAAAATAAATTAAAATCAACAATGAGGCAAAAGGCCGTTTGCACCATGGGCCATTTACGTGGAAGTTATTCTTGATGGCTCATGAGGGGCTAACATGTACATGAGGGAATGAACCCTGGTGGGAGAATATGACCTCCACTACTTTACCAAAGCTCCCATCAAGATTCTTAAATTTTTTTATTGAAGGAAGTCGTCGACAACAGTTTTATAGGAAAACAACAAATATGATTTTTTCCTCAGAAGTGTTATAACCAATGGAAATGTCCTTTGGTATAGACTGTATCCACTGATTCCACCAATCATAGTTGAATCCCTCCAATTTAAGTACAAGAAAATTGGTCATGTCTTCTTAATTCATTGGTTTCATTGAAAATATGTCTCTAACTTGTGAATCTAGGTCATTGCATGGATTTTTCTTTTGCCATCAAAAGCTAAAATTCCTAATTTGTTCACCTAAGGCCTGTTGAAAATCTTGTGCTACAAATCACTCCATTGTCTAACTTCCTCAGTGATCATATAACTCCTTAAAGGAGACCTCCCCTTGAAACTCTACTGGGTTAAGCTTGTGGGCTTTTCGAGAATCTGTCATTCAAATCTTTAGCACTTCAAATTCTGGATGAGGTTTGAAATATTCATTGAGAATATGAGATCACAAGAAGTCACCTATAAATTCTCTTATTATTGACACATTCACATCAAAATTATTGTTCATCAAACAAGCCAATAAAAAAACTACTCATGGATCCTTGGCCATTGCCTAAAGAGGTAAGTAGAGAATACCTTGATAGAACAGATGTCACAAGAAATTTTTGACATGGGGATACATCAGACCTTGACGAGAAATGGGGTCTAGGGTTTTACTGTTAAGATTTTTTCATTAAAAAAAAATTAGGAGATCAATGGTAAAAAAGCACTAGAAGTTTCAGGATCCATTTCATAGGCTCAGGATCTCACTACAAGAAAAAATGTCATTGGTGAGGGTCATGCTTGTGACGGACCTTTAAGGTCTGTCACCAATGTCGCATATGGTGAAAGTCTTTAAAAAAGCGTTGTTGTAGGTGTATATAGTGATGGTCATTTAAGGTTTGTCACCAAAGCCATTTTCAATGACACTTTTGGTGAGGGTCGTTAAAGGCCCGTCACTAATTCTCTCTTTGGTGACACTTTTGGTGAGGGTCATTAAAGGCCCATCACTAATTCTCTCTTTGGTGACACTTCTAATGATGATCTTTTATTGACACTCAACAATGCTCTTTTTGGTTACTTTTGGTGACGCTAAAAAAATGTTCATCAACATTGATCATTCCAATGAGTTTTTGATGATGCTTCATGCCTTTGACGGACCTTTAAGGTCCATCACCAAGGTCGCATATGTTGACGGTATTTAAAAAAACATTGTTGTAAGTGTATATAGTGATGGTCGTTTAAGTTTTGTCACCAGAGCCATTTTCAATGACACTTTTGGTTAGGGTCTGTTGGGAACAAGTCCCCTGGGGTCATTTTTGGGACTAAAAGCCTAAGTTTTGGGCAAAAAGCCTGAATTTTGTACAAAGTAATGTAAATTCTCTGCATTTTGTGGCCACGGAGTACGAAGATATCAAGAGTCAAAAAGGGTTTCCTCCCTTAGTTTAGATAACTTGTGTCAGCTTTAGAGATCTACCCTTGGTCTGCGAACCATCGGATTATATAAAAAGGGTGTCTTAGAAGTAGATTTCTAAGTAATTTTAAGTGCTTGATGAGTCTGTGAAGAACTAAGAGTGAGAGTCTTAGTGTAGGAAGAGGCTCTGCAGCTAAGTGCGCAGAGGCCTAGGGTAGAAGTTTGCAGCAGAGTGTGCGGACCCCTACAGTTGTGTGCACAAGGCATACAAAGTCTATATTGGATATCTAAGTCGTCAATAAAGAGAAGTATTCTGAAATTACTGTGTATTTTCCTCTATGGATTGCATGCAATTATGTTATGTTAAGTTTTGGGTTTATGTTATAATGCTAATTTGATGCATGAATGTATATGTTTCTATCTATTATATGAACACAAATAAGGATATATGTTTATGCGAAGATAATATTAATTGCATGGTAACATTGGTGAACACTTAAGACAATTTGAGAAATTATATAATAGCGTAGTAACAAAGGCACATATGTACCTGAGCCACTAGTTAGGGTTGCATGAAGGAGGATCGTATACCTTCGTGGAGGTTCTAAGAGAGGAAAGAGAAGGTACATTTATAAGCCCTAAAGGCTTATCAATTTGCGCGAAGGAAGGGTTTAAGGTATAAAACCAACATCACAACCATCTCAGGGTGCAGAAACTTGGTTCTTGCACACCCCCCATATTGCTTTGGGTGAGACTTCGGTCCACGCTCCGCGGACTAATGTCGAAAGGGCCAGTAGTGTAGGGATTTGCTTCTCTGACTAACGTTGAACTTAGGTCAGGGTCCATCAAGCCAACAAATGGTTCCGTTGTCGAGACTAGAATCTACATAATGAGATGTGTGATGTCGCATCATTGGAATCCAACTAAGAAGGAGTTTGAAGACTGGTTAGATAGGAAGATCCACGAATTCGTGGTGCAAGAAAATAAGAATCCACGATTGACAAAGGAACAATGGTTGGATAGATATATGTACACAGAAATTCATGAAATCTTCTTTTGTTCTTTTCGGGTTGAATTATACGAGTGGATCACGAAGTTGGCAGACGGTCAGGGGAGGTGGAGGCTTGATAATCCAATTGTCTGGACCCCAGAGTTAGTGTGGAGATTGGAAGCCCCTGAAGATAAGATCATGTGTGCTATCAATCACTCTCTCAAACGTATCATAGGAGGGTTTGTGACAGAGTTCGCAGTTGATATTTCAGTCAGCTGCAGCGAAGCAGAGCACCGCTTCTTCAAGGGGTCATGAGGTAAGTATTTGAAATCACTAAATACTTGGATTAAGATGCTCTTGTGTGAAAAGTGGGTCATGCAGTTACCTTGATGTTTGGAGCTACATGAAGTGGAAGGTATTTTAGGGATGGAGGAAGGAAAGGTCCTCAGTATAGCCTGTTGATTGTGCCTCCTTTGAGTGACAATGAAGGAGTAGCGTAGGCTTTCCCATTAAGCACTATTCAATTGATAAGACAAGGGTTCTCACGAATACCTACACCACCTCCATACTCATCCCATCCATCCAAACCATCTCCATCCTCACCTCCACCACTTATCCCATCTCCCACACCACTGCCACCTCCACCATTGTTCAACATGGTGAACTCCGTAAAGCTACCTGTATTCAAGGGTGTAGGAAATGAAGATCTAGACCAGTTTTGGTTCATCGTGAAGGTTGTATGGAAGCTCAGGATATAATGGATGATCAAATGAAGAAAGAAAAATTGGTTAGTGCTTTGTAGGACCACACACTAATGTGGTACATTAAGTACAGTACTTATAACCCAATTTCTGCGTTGGAAGATATCTAGACTGCGTTGAATAGGGAAGTCAGTAGACCTAAGTCTCAAGCACAATACATTGTGGGATTCAAGGAGATAATGATAAAGCCTAGGGAGATGCCCTAGGATTTGGATCAAATGTTGAAGTGTATGATCCATGAAGCCAACATGAACCTAACTAATGGGTAGCACCGTGAATGGTCTGTGGCCTCACTCCTGCCACACCAAAGGGTTGCACTATCACAACAGAAGATTGGGACCAAGGCAGAAGCTCTAGAAATTGTGATGAGACTAATAATCTAGGGGTTCAATAGATTCACGTGCAGTTGCAGAACCTTTTCCTCGAAATTAAAAGTCTGAAGAAAGACAGAACGGCTTGGTCAGAGGCACAAGTCTAGTGCCTGAAATGCAAAGCTCAGGGGCATGACAAGAATCATTGTCCAATCTTTGCGAACTATGTTGCAGCAGGGGGACCAATGCCTCTAAGGTCAGAGGCTGTAGTAGGGCCAAGTACAGGGCCCATGCTATGGTGTTCTATATGTTAGGTAGCTAGGAAACATGCAACCGACAATTGCCATTTGCTATAGAAATTTGTATAGACACCACAACAACTCTTCTGCAATTTATGTCAATCAGTAAGTCATGACGAGTGCAATTTCCGTAGTTACGAATTCATGATGGATAGGACACCTACATACAGGGTGCAAGCATAAACGTAGCCTCTGGACCAAGGCACTGGGGGAGCATGAGGTGAGTATCAGGGGTGCGGCCAAGGCCGAGGTGGAGGGGGGTGTAGTAGAGGTCAAGGGCATCTTATTTGTTACAATTGTGGAGGACAAAGACACTACGCGAGAGACTGTCTGAATTCGACGTGACTCTCATGTCACTATTGTACTCAGTTTAACCATGCAACTAGAGATTGCCCTATATTGTTGGCTAAGATTTGCAAAAAGAGGGTGCAGCCTCCGCAGTCGATGCAGAACCTCTAGATGATGAGGGCTGAGCCTCGCGAGGAAGACCCTAAGGTAAACATTATGCTGCAGAGTGGGATGGCGACTGGTGAGGATAAAGGAAAGTAGCCTATAAAAGGTGAGTGGGTCTGCAAAGCACCAAAAAATGAGAATGGGTTTGATCTAGAGCACGCAAAAGAAACATTTATGGAAGCAAAGAAAAGCTTTGCTGAGGCCTCTACCTTAGGAATTCAGGAGAAACTGGTTGAAGAAATGGACCCATCCATGATTACCACATTCTTGGAGACCTACATGAAACTACTTCACGATAGTAAGACTCTGAAGGGGCTTCAGGAACTGATCAATCAGTGCGTTGGAAAGGACAGTGCTACTAGTGAACCATGCGTAGTCAGAAAGCTTGGTAAGCATAAGGTGAGGACTGGACGCGAGATGAGACTCACCGCACAAATAGGGGAATATGAAATGGACCAAGTTATCTTATATCTAGGGTCTGACGCGAATGTTTTTCCAAAATGGGGAGACCTGCAATCCAGTGGTCTCTGATCCAGTTAAGTATGGCGAATCAAAATAAAATCATCCCAATGGGGAGGCTGCAAGGGGTAACAGTTGACATCGAAGGTGCGAGCGCACTAGCGGATTTTGAAGTAATAGAGATTGTGGATGATAGCAATCCCTACCCTGCACTCCTTAGGATCGATTGAGCCACTTACATGAATGGGGTAATCAACCTGAAGAAGTGAAATATGATATTTGAAAAGAAATCACTCCACATAGTGGCGCCAATGGATCCTATAGAAGGACCGCGCTATACAGAATCGATCCGTGATTATTAAAGTGATGACGATTTGGACCAGATTTACAAGATAACAGCATGAGACCGAGATTGGGTGAATCCGACAACAGAAGGACGTATTGCATGGGACTACGAGAGATCATGCACATCAGATTCGGACGCAGAACAAGAGCACTGGAAGAACCGGCTGCATGAAGTATCTATGTTGCGCTGTAATATGATGACCAAGACATTGCACTGCGTATCATCAGAGGTAAGGAAACTACCTCACTATGATGGGTGAACTGATGTTGATCACTTTTTAGATGCATTCGAAATGGAAGTGTCTGAGAAGCATCACTTCTAGGCATTAGATTGGGTGTTGTGTGCTACACCTACAAGATGGTGGGGTACACACAAGGGTAGTTTTGATGATTGGCACGAATATAGGAGGATGATGAGGATACACTTTGGCCACCTGAAGGTATGACTAATAGAAAAGTATGATGGGAGGAATGACCCGCACGATCATTTGGCCAAATGGACTAAATCATATGGAGTGAAACCTCAGCCGGATTGGGTCCATCTATTTTGTCATACCTTGGAGGTTATACCAAGGAATTGGTACTTGGAGAAAAAAATTTGTTATCGCACTGAAGAATGGGATGTTTTACGCCTGTTAGACTCTGTCTCATGTCAGTGTGAGATCGATTCTTCTCCAAAACCCTGTTTTGAAGAAGAAATCGTTAAATGTGTTGTTTTAGATTATGTAATTTATTCTCCAGCTCTTCAAATGGCAGTGACTTCAAGCTCCTATCCCTGCACAAGGCACTTCTTGCAAATCTTCCGAAGAAGTATCAATAGCTTAGGAGGTGTATCACTGCAAACTCATTTTTTGTTCTAAACTTGCTCCAGGCTTTTGGAACCTCCTTTTGACATGAGCCAAGACTGTGGATCATACGAATATGAGGTTGGAATGTACAATGAGAATCGGGATGGATCTCAAACAATGCTGGCAGAAGCACATCAATTCAATGGATTGCAAGGCAGTCTTGATGGACATGCTAAGAGCACACAAATAGATATTTCTCACATCTATCATGTATTGAAAGAACACGAAGTGTTAACTACTGATAGGATGCTGAATACTTGTTCAAATGAGCTTCATAGAGGAAGTAGAAGCGATGAAGCAGACCTTGAAGTAGGCGGTGCCCAGGATGAATGGAATCTCTATCAAGGTCGATGTCCTTCAGTCAACTGTGGTTCAACTTCTTTTAAAAAGATGATAACATATTAAGTGCTGATTTTGAGTCTGATCGAAGTAGTGGCAGGGTATGTTGTAAAAGAGCCGATGGTTATTGGTCATGAATGTGCTGGAATAATTGAGAACGTTGGCAGTGAAGTGAAACATCTGGTTCCTGGTGACCGTGTAGCTTTGGAGCCTGGAATATCGTGTTGGCAATGTGAGCCATGTAAGCAGGGTTTCTACAATTTGTGTTCTGAGATGAAGTTCTTTGCAACACCCCCGGTGCATGGTTCCCTGGCCAATCATATTCTTCATCCTGCATGTTTATGTTTCAAGTTACCAGATAATCTAACTCTAGAGGAAGGTGCCATGTGTGAGCCACTCAGTGTTGAGGTTCATGCTTGTCGCCGAGCTTCGGTAGGTCCTGAGACAAATGTGTTGATCATGGGGGTAGGTCCTATTGGCCTTGTCACCGTGTTGTGTGCACGTGCATTTGGAGCTCCACGGATTATTATTGCTGATGTAGATGAGGAGCGTCTATCAATGGCTAAAAAAGTTGGGTCTAATGAATGTATCTTAGTCTCCAAAAACTCTCAGGATATTGATGAAGAAGTGACTCGCATAAAAAAATGTCATGGTTCGAAATATAAATGTAACTTTTGATTGTGCTGGTTCTGCCAAAACAATGTCAACGGCTCTAAAGGCTACATCTGCTGGCGGTAGGATATGCCTTATGGGAATGGGCCATAATGAGATGAATCTGCCACTCACTCAAGCTTCTGCCAGGGAGGTGGATATTTTTGGTGTTTTTCGTTACAGGGACACTTGGCCTCTGTGCCTAGAATTTATAAGCAGTGGAAATTCATCATGTTACAACACTTGTGGACTCGATAGGCAAAATCGAATTTGGGCAATAGAGTATTCAAGCGTTACTGCCTCTTAAAACGAATAAACTCTCTCTTGCAATTTGACAGATTGATGCCAAGACACAATGGACACAAATTGCATTGAAATTGTCGCACTTTGTACCCATGGGACGCTTGGAAGAACTTATAAACCATTCCAGGACGTTCAAAGCACGCCATGGCAAATTCGTTTGGAAACAATTAAGGCATTGATTGATGTTGAGGCACACCCTAAGTTTATACGCCTTTTTTTCAAAGCATTGGGAGTAAAGGTCACTGGCTTAGACAAACGTATTCTTTTTCCCTGTGGGGACTTCATGGAGGATTATGAGGTAATGGTACCATTCCAGGCTCTGCAAGCCCTAGAGATGTTATTTGCCCAGGCAAGAACATTGGAGATAACTACCCAATTGCTATCCATGACTTTGAAGGTGATCAGACATATAGCGAAAAATTGGGCCATAATTTCAGTCTTAATGCCAATTTCGTGGATGTTCTCAGTCACCTTCCAGAATCGAGGGGGACGCTTCTAATTGTGCTTTCCCAGACTTAGTGCACAAGACAAGGCAACAAATGGTTGAGCATATTGACATGTGGCTTTCACAATGCCAAGATCCAGATCACGGTGGGATTTTTTGGAGATTTTGTGGGATTGCAGGCGATTGTTGGGATGCAACCATGTAAACCGCTCTCAGTGTAGTTGTCACCATAATCTGAATCGGCGGAATGTTAGCTTAAAGGTTGTTTTATTAAAATGGCCAACGCATTTCCAGATTTGGGGTGCAGTTTGCAAAGCAGAATACAAAATTTGATTGCTTATATCTTCAGTAAATAGGAGTGACACCTGTAATGCCACCGCTTCATTAGTTTTCAACAGTTCGAGTAGAAGAAGGAGCGCATTTTTATTTTCAGAGGAGCTGATTGTTTCTATTAGTTTATTTATTAATAATGATAAAAACAAATTCCTGGTCTTGGGGTCGATTTGTTTTCCCCCAGTTGTGTTTATTTCATATATTAAAAACAAAATCATTTGGAATAAGGGAGGGAGTTTCTGAGGGCTGAGTGTTGGAGGAGAACTGAGTTTCATTGTACAGTCTTTGACAGAGGGATTTTTTAATGAAAATTTCACAACTCTGACTTCTGAGATTCCTGTGGTATGATAATTTAGCATATGTTTTTCTCTTGTTTCATATGTAATCTGTTATGTTTCATTTCACTACATGATCATTTCTAACTGAACAAATGAAGTGTTTAGGTAAGAATTCATGCCTGCCATGCTCTGCCTATGAGTTTGTTCATGTTCAATGTTTTCTTCTGTTTGACAAGGATTAAAAGTTACTGTTTTCCCTTGTCAGCTCCTCACCAGTCTTGCCATCTCATTTAGTCTCAATTTGATGCTAAATTTCTTGCCTACCTTGCCTCAGTCGATAACCTGTGTTGTTCATTATATTTCCCTGTTTCAAGCTGTGATTTTGCCCATGCAGCCCAGGAAAACCCCGTTATTTAATTAAAAACCCCAAATCAAATCTTTCTAATCAGTTTACTAGCCTAATATCAGTGTTACCTTGTTGGTCATCTCCCTAATTGAAAATTTTCCGAGATAGACCGGAGAGAGCCTTCTCCTGCCCCGTAGGGCTAGCTACGAGGCTAAAAGGTTTGATGTTGCCTTGAGGTTTGCCTTTTTCAGCCTGAGGTGAAATTTCAAGCGCTAACAAACCCAATTCAGAAGAGGAAGGAAGTTGCAGCATCAAAGAGTGATTCACCTGTTGGACAAAAGAAAGGGAAAGAGGCAGTTGATCCTAATATCAACAAATCACCATCAGCAGAAAAATCAAATCAGCCAATTGTATCAAAGGAAAAGGAAAAGAAAGATGTCCCAGTCAAAGAGGTAGAAAAGATTTCAGCTTTTAGTTTAGAAAATGAAATTTCTAAATTGAAGGTGTCCATCCCCTTGACTGAAATAATGAGGAACATCAGTTATAGAGGGCAAGTTTCTAAAATTTTGAATTTTGATCCAATGTCTGATATGGTGAATGTCGAAGATGATCAACCCGAATTGATTGTTGGGCCAGCATTGAATGGTGAGTCTCCAGATAGTGATGTGCCACCTTTTTATATCAGATTAAGGGTGCATGATTTTGTGTTGCATAATGCTATGTTTGATTCCGGAGCTTCCCACAATCTTATGTCGAAGGCTATCATGGAGAAGTTAGGTATGGACATCACTAGGAAATACCATGATCTTTATTCGTTTGATTCCACCAGAGTAAGATGTATTGGGCTCATCAAAGACTTGGTTGTAAGTCTGGATCAAATCCCAACGAAAAAAATTTTGATGGATATTGTTGTGGTGGACATTCCTCCCAGATTTGGTATGCTTCTTTCCAGGTCTTGGGGAGCGAAATTGAAAGGGACATTACAACTAGATTTCTCCTATGCAACGATTCCTGTGTTTGGCCAAATGAGAAAATTGTATCGGGAACAAAAAATGAAATACATGATTACAAGCAAGGAGAAACCAATTAATCATCCAATTAATTATGTACATACAGATCTAGAGTCTTTTTTTTTTGTATTTAGATAGTTTCAATGATGAAGATAGTCAGTTAGTAGAAGCAGAAAGTATTCCAGAAATAACAGAGAATTTCAGAGAAGTTTTAAGGAAGGGAGGACAAGAACAGCAAAACACCATTGAGCAATCAGCTGAAGATAATGTACAGCAAGCAGGAAAAACAGAGGCAGCAGAATTTCAGCACTTAGAAGAAGATGAAGAGGGTCTGTGGAGCATGGATTTCAATGGTGCAGTGGGAAATGATGGTGCTGGAATTGGTATTTGGGTACGCAGTCCTTTCTCCTTTCCGAACAAAGTGCCTAGTAATGTGAGGGTATGTTCTTACAAGTTAGCTTTTGATTGTTCAAACAATGAAGCTGAGTATGAAGCTTTGATTGCTAGCCTAAAAACTCTAAGAAAGCTGAATGATAAGAGGATTGCAGTATATGGCGACTCTAAATTGGTGATTAAGCAAGTTAAAGGAGAATATCAAGCCAAGCATCCTTGGGTGCGAGCTTACCGGAATGCAGTCCTAGATATCCTGAAATTGTTTTCAGATTATACCTTGACGTGTGTGCCTCATAATCAAAATGGCATTGCTGATGCACTTGCCAAGGCAGCAAGTAGTTTGAAGATTCTAGTGAACACCAGTAATAAATTCGAAATCCATGTCAAGCATCATCCGACTATCCTAGACAATCAAAGATATTGGCAAGTTTTCCAAGACGATGAGGAGATTGATGATTTTCTGCAAAACAAAGGTAAGTTCAAAGATACCTCAATTGATGTAGAACATGATGATGGTGAAGATGATGTGCAGATCAATCAAATGGAAGTGTTGCAGCTAAAGGATAACATTATTCCTAAAGGTTTGATACCTTTAGAAGAACTCTTTGATCAAGATGACGTAGCCCGCAAACCAACATTGTAGCCAACAGAAAAGGGTGTTGAAGAGGTCAATATCAGAACAGCTACAAATCCAAAAATGGTAAAACTGTCCAAAGCATTGCCACAAAAGATAAAAGCCAAATATATCAGTTTGTTGTCATCTTTTGCTGACGTGTTTTCTTGGGACTATTCTGACTTGAAGACATATGATACCAATATAATTCAGCACACTATTCCCATTAAGCCTCATCAGAAACCTTTCAGACAGAAGTTGAGAAGGCTAAATCCAAAACTGCTGCCATCAATTGAAAAGGAGATAAACAGGTTGTACAAATCAAGAATCATTGTTCCCATCAGATTTTCTGACTGGATCTCTAATTTGGTGCCCGTAAGAAAGAAGACAGGTGAGATTCGCTTGTGCATTGATTTTAGGAACCTCAATAAAGTTTCATTGAAAGACAATTATCCATTTTCCAAAATGGATCATATACTTCAGCGAGTAGTCGGAGCATATCGAATGTCATTACTTGATGGTTATTCTAGATATAACCAAATTTTGGTCCATGAAGATGACCGGGATAAAACAGTGTTCACCACTTCGTGGGGAACTTTTCATTACGCTAAAATGCCTTTCGGTTTGAAGAACACAGGTGCCACATTTCAGCAAGCAATGGACTTGGCTTTCGCAAATGAGAAGGATGTCTTTTTGGTTGTGTACCTTGATGATCTGACTGTGTTTTCCAAATCAGATGAAGAACACATGTATCATCTGAAAATTGTCTTTCAAAAGTGCAGAAAATATGGTGTGTCGTTGAATCCGAAAAAGAGCTTGTTTGCAATGGATGAGGGCAAACTACTTTGGCACATTATCTCAAAAGATGGCATTCGTATTGATCCAACACGTGTAGAAGCATTCAAAAAATTGACCTTCCTCGGAACAAGAAGGAAATTCAATCTTTTAATGGTAAGATGAATTCTTCACGCCGCTTTGTGCCTAACCTTGTTGAACACCTAAGAGAGATTACCAACATGCTTAAGAAGGACAGCCAAGTGAAGTGGACGGAAGAGGCTGTAAAATCTTTCCATTTAGTCAAATTGTCTCTTTCTTCAACTCCGGTTCTAATTAGCTCAGACTACACTCAGTATTTTATATTGTTTTGTTTTGCTCGGAGCATACAATGGCAGCTGTATTAATGCAGAAAAGAGATGAGCACGAAAGACCAATTGCTTTCTTCATCCGAACTATAATAAATGCAGCCTTGAAGTACATCATTGAAAAGCAGGGCCTTGCACTTGTAAAAGCATTGAAAGCAAGCCCTGGTGTATGAAACAGTATTGGACTGCTCTTTAGTGACGTGTTTAATTTTTGCCACCAAGGGGAAAACAAATGAAACAAGGGACTGTTAAGAAGGGGGAAAATAGTAAGGGATTAGGGACTATTGGGAAAATTTTTGTTATGGAAATGTAGGAGGGTTTGAGGGGTTTTATGTATAGGGTTAGGAGATTTTTTTGTAGGGTTAGGGTTTGGGGTTTGGGATTTGAGAATTTGGGACAGAGAATTTGGGATAGGGGTTTGATGATTTTAGGGAGTAGGGAAACTTAGGAATGATGAAAATAAGGGAGAAATGGGATGGGGGAATGAATTTGGTGACAAACAATAAATTTGAAACCCTAACAACAGGTTTTGGGTTTAGCTATTTGTTTAGGGTTTCACCACATCAATCATCACAACACATCACAATATAAACCTCAAAATTGGATGAATAAACAACAACCTACTTGAAACCAAGATAATGTAGGCGGTTTTAGCAATTGGAGGCGATTTTGGAACGTTTCGAGCCAGTTGGTTGTATGCGTCGCGTAGCTCGCCCAATGCGCTGCGCCACCTGCTCTATGTGCCACGCCGGCCGAGTTTCTTCCAAATTCACCCAAATTGCGCACTTGCTCAACAAATGTGCTCTACCTTGCTTCTCTTTAGCAAATGAGCTAATGACATGAAGGAATTACTTATAATCAAAGAGCTTTTAAGATTTTAGCTTATGAAACCCACTTCTATAATGTTTGGCAGATGACTTATATTTCAACCTATGTTTTGGACTTTTTCACTTCTTTTTCACTTTGTAATGAGCGAAATGACCCAAGCTTGGCTTGTTTTTGCAGGGGTTGGAGCATCTTAGGCTAAGGAAGGGAACTAGGGTGCAGGTGAAGGAATTTACAATGAAGAGAACAAAATTTACATGATTTTGTACAAATAAGACTAAATACTCTGTTTTTTCCTCAAAACAAAGTTTCGAGGAAAAACACATTTTCGGATACTTATTAACAAAATTTATTGGCGATAGAACATCCTCATGGCCTGATGGTGATTATCGGACACTCTGAAGCATTTATTAACAAAACCCTAATGAAACCCTAGACCTACTTGACACTAAAATCCTAAAGACAACTTTTGCAACTTTGGTGAAAAGAAAACTATATATGATTTTTTATGAACAGATATCAACCAGCAGGTGAATGACATGAGTGAAGTATGGGGACAAGACCCTTCCGTCAGAGGATCGATGCTCCTAAATGGAATGCAGGTGATCGAGCAGAATGGGACACCTAAAATGAAATGCAACAAAAGAGGTTTTGATCTCTGATGGAGGGCTGAACAGACCGACTCTAACAGAACTGACACTCAGTTCGTTATGAAATAGGTGGCCACCTCTCTGTAAGGCGTTATACATTGATGATTACGTAGAACAGAGGGATTCAAACAGATAGAGGCAAGGGAACCGAAAAGCCAGGAAGTGGAAATGAACAGTCAGAAAGCAGATTGGCTTTAAAGCCACGAACTGATAGAGAGAGAGGTAGGCACGTTAAGAAAGCTAAAAGCAGAGAGAAGAAGTCGAGCTCACTTGCAGAAGCAAAGGCAACATCGAGCCAGAGAGTCAAGATAGAGACAAAGAGAGTCAGAGAGTCTGTGTGTTACAGATAAGGCTTGAAAGGTTCAAGTGCACTCCTCTATAATGCCTGTCATGTATGAGTCTCATATTGGGCTCATACCATTGTGACCAATAGAGGTCGAGATTTTAGTGAGGAGAGTTTGTGTACTCTAGAGACTTGGGAATCCAAGTACAGTCTTGCTGATTTATATCTGTGTGTGAGACTCAAATTGAGCTCACTGTTGTAAAAACTCTGCTTTGAAAACATAATAGAGCGGCCACCACTAAAGGTTGGACTAGGAGACGTAGTCCCACAGTGTTGGGTGAACTCCTTATTAAAGTTCTTGTGTTTATATGTTTGCCTGTTATGTTTTCTTTAACTGCTTCAGTGCCTGTGTGTTTCTCAATCTTATCGATTTGTTGCATAAAATAACATAGGCACATCCATGCACATGAGTCTGTAATACCTTATTAATTGTCTTGGATCAATTCCATATCAAGTAGTATTAGAGGTCTAGGTTGCTAAGATTAGACAAGCTTGTGCTGGATTTTGTTGTTGAATGCTAACTAGGACAAAGCTCAAATTAGGAGAAGGAGAATTGGCTGAAGCTAACCCAGAAATTGGAAGAGACTATCTTAAGAGGAAAATGTCAGAAGAAAGTCCCTTGGAATCAGACTCCTAGTTCATGGATAGTTTCATGACCATGAGAGCCATGGTAGAAGAAATGTATATAGAATTTAAGAAAGGTAGAGATGAAGATTCATTAAACTCCAAACAAAATAAAGGAGCAGAAGAATCTCTTCTCCATGACCATTCTAAAGGCAAAGGGAAAGAAGAAAAGATTCCCACACCTCCTAATAGCCCTGAAAATAAAAAGAAAACATCTTTGATTAAATTGGATGTTAAATTTGATTTGCCGATATATGATGGAGAGTTGAATGCAGAGAAGCTGGATAATTGGATTAGACACATTGATGTGTATTGCAGGGTGCAGAGCATTGATTCAAGTAACATTCAGCTGGCTAGCCTATGCCTTGGAGGGACTGCCTTGGTATGGTGGGAAGGTAGGACACAAGCTGACATGAAGAAGCATGGTAAAATCCTTTTTGTCTAGAGTAAATTTATTTCTGCAATTAAAAAACAATTCTATCCACTAGCTTATATGCAACAAGCTATGATGAGTTGGCAAACTCTTCGTCAATTGAAAGGGAAAATTGTACAAAGTTACACCCAAGAATTTAGAAAAAAATCTTTGATTCTAGGAATTTCTTTAGACTCACCTAAAACTTTACTAAAGTATATAGGTGGTCTACATAGTTATTTGAGACATACCATTCTCATGTTTAATCCCACTAGCATAGATGAGGTATCTGTTCAGGCTACACATCTAGAGGCTAGAGGCAAGCATGTGAACCCAGAAGTTGGGGGATCATCAAAATCCACTGCAAACAAGAACAAGGAAAAGAGAAAACAGAAATGGAAAGAGAGGAAGGCAAATGCTGTACAAAAGACCAAACCTTCATGCACTCACTACAAAAAAGATGGGCATGATGATGAACATTGTTGGATTCTACATCCGAAGCTGGAACCCAAGAAGTACGATGGCAAAAAGAAGAAGACTGTTGCAGCCATTCAGAGGGATTTGGGGTCAGACTCAAGGGATGAAACAACAATCGCAACCATAGGTATAAAAGGGTAAAAATTCTGAAGCATCTACTAGTAATTCTGCACAATCTACTGATAATGAAGAAAATGAGAGGATAAGACATGAGCTTTTTCATATTAGAGTTATTTCCAAGCATCAAAAGATTGATACTTTGTTTGATAGTGGCTCACAAGTAAATTTAATTTCTGAAGCAATTGTAAAGAAACTGGGATTACTAACGACACCTCACAAGAAGCCATATCCATTAGGTTGGTTATGTGATAAAGCAAAGCTACAAGTGACTAGACAATGTAAACTTAGGTTTTCTTTTGGGTCAACATTTGTAGATGAGGTTGAATTAGATATTGTTCCCTTGGATATATGTGGAATTGTTTTAGGAAGTCCCTACTTGTATGATAGAAAAGCCATTTTCTATAGAGCTGAAAACAAGTATCAACTCGTTAAAGATGGAATTGAATAGATTGTAAAAGCTCATAAACTCAAGAATAATTATACTCTCATAAACTCAAGGTAGATGAAAAAATTGTAAATTCATGCAAACAATTTTTACTGATGGTTGTAAAGGAAAAAAACTTGATAAAGCTAATGTATTTGAAGGCTATAATGCTAAACAACAAGCTAATTTAGAAAAATTTGTTTCAGAATATGATATACTATTTCAAGAACCTAAAGGTCTGCCACCTAAAAAAGAAATAGTACATAATATTAATTTGCAACAAGATGCTCCATTGCCTAACATCGGAATGTACAAGTTGTCTGCTTTAGAGAATGTAGAAATCAAGAAGTAGGTACAGGAGCTGCTCGAAAAAGGGTTCATAAGACCTAGCACATCGCCATGTGGGTCTCCAATTATCTTGGTGAGAAAGATAGATGGCTCATGGAGAATGTGCATTGATTATCGAGCACTGAATAAGATAACGATAAAAAATTGTTATCCCCTTCCTTGAATAGATGATCTATTAGATCAGTTGAATGAAGTTGTTTACTTTTCCAAGTTGAAGGGTAACCTGGAAACTCTACTTTGCTATACCTGAGGGGCATGCAAACCTTTTGTAAGCAAGCGAGAAACGACCAGCTAATGTTAGCTCTATGATTCCGCTGACTTCAACTGCCTAGGTCGAGTGAGTGGCCGAAACCATTCATCTTTGCAGGGGCAACCTGCGCACCGGCAAAGTAAAGGAAAAATTGTCCTACCTAGCCTTGATGGTGATATTAGTAGTTAAGTAGAGAGGTGTAGTTGGTCATTCCTAGCATGCATACAAGAGGCTCCGGGGCAAAGCTTCAAAAGGTGCAAGCTCCATAAAAATGGAATCTTGAATGAGACATCCTTAACATACGACTGGCGAGCAATGTTGTCGCAGAGTTCAAGCTCGTTAAAAAATAAACTCTCCACGAGCAGTTTTAGCGCATAGTTCAAGCTCGTTAAAAAATAAACATAAGTCATGAGCAAATGTTTCCCCCAGCGTTTAAGCTCATTAAAAAATGAACCGGTAAATAACAACTGTGAATGCCTTATCGCCAGCTTTTGAGCCTTGGTCGTGTTCTCGCCATCACCTCCACTTTGTTTTTTAGCTGATCATTCACCCCCATATGATTGTTTACCCCTTCGAGGAACATCTGCGAAGAGTGATTCTGCTAGCCATCCTTGTGATACTACCGTCATTGGAAAATTCCAAATCTTACCTGGAATCAACTGCTACCCGAAACCATCACTCGTTCCTCGAAAACGAGTATTCTTTAAGCTCTTTTCACCTGACTCGTAAAATATGAAAGATCTCCGAGCGATTGGCCTCTTCGGCTTGTTAAAAGGCATCAGAAGTGCTATCCCTCCTCTAGATTTTAATCTTTTTGGACCTGAGGGATTATTACACAAAAATATCGAGCGCTTGTCTTGTTCGGCTCGTTAACTATCGAAAATTCATCCCTTTCGTATTATTTTACGCTTTTTCGGACTTAAGGGATTATACAATGAAAAATAATCTTTGGAGTTTTCTTTCCATTTCTTTCAGACTCTCTAAAATTGAAATAGACCGAGTTATCTTTGTCGTTAAACTCGTTAAAACTGAATAGCGACAAACTCATACAAATGGACGAGAAAGAGTTTCACTGTCGCTAGGCTCGCTAAAATATAGCGACAGGTTCGCCCGAAGGGCGGATTATAGAACAAGCATATGTTATCCCCCTCAAGCTTGACAAAAATAAAGAGGTACTGGTCAGCAATGACTGGGGAAAATTGGGAAGAAAACTTGAAGAAACTTTATTGGTAGCAAGTCGCTCTTGAACATGACACTTTCCTTCCGCATCCCATGCCGGGTTGGGTCGTTCCGTTCACTGGTCATCCCCATTGGTCCGTCAAACCATCCATATTTGGGATTAACACTATCAATCCATCGTCAGTGTCGTCGATATGTTCAAGAGAAGTCGTTCAGACAATTCACCCATGTCTCACCCACTGCAATACATTCATGCTTCATTCCTTCATGACCGCCACCCTGAACCCTGTATCGTCAATTTGTTTTCACCTCCAAAATCATTTGCTTCATTCTATGTCATTGATGTGGGATTCCTCAAGGCCCTCCTGCGATGGGTCACTTCTTGTCGACATCAGCTCATTATCCAAGAAGTCGACTTAGGAACAACCCTTTCAGTACTTTGAAGCTTGCATGCCTCAATGGCAAGTTTCTCAATTTCGGCGACAGGTTTACATCAATGGCCTTCGACCGAGAGATTTTGCGTGGTGTTCGACGCCAAGTCCTTTTTCACACTACACGAATTGTACTGTAGTACCT
>APFE031359688.1:59484-73595 GCA_000404065.3 Pinus taeda | reverse complement strand
CCCCCCGCAACTGTCTCTTTCAGTTTTTCAGTTTCCGTAAATGTAGCACAATTTACTATTTTTAGCAGTTTTTTCGGGTCCTGAACTTCCGGAGCCGTTTTGAGGCCCTAAATGACGTTTCTGGGGAAATCTAGGGGCAACATGGGTCCATGGACCGATGTTGCCCTTCCCAACCAACATTGGTAGTTCTCGGATAGATCTTTCTAACGAGCTATCATACGCGTCAAACGGAGATCGTATGCCAAAGTTACGACCCCGGGAAATTGATGTACCAATTTACCCAAAACGGGGCCCACAATTTGGCGTTTCATATTCTAGGGGTAGGTTTTGGAATGTGAAGGGTTTTCCATTGTTTCTCAACAATAGATAGGCCTTCGAGCCTCATTGTAACACAGTTCGGAACAGTTCAGAGGCATGTAGCCACACATCTCTTTTCAGAGATAAGCTACCATCGCCCTAGTTGGTTTATTTCCAATTCTGGTTGTAAGCATATTTCGGTATTTTCCATTAATGAAATGAAGTATTATTTCCGTTGCATCTTTGTGTATATGGTTATCTCTGTATTTTATTGCGTTCCTGTTTAAATCGGGATCAGTCTACTTCTATCTCGACCTTTGTCTCTTAAAATAGAAACCTGACTTTTGAAAGCGGTCTCTAAAGTGGAATCCTTATTTCTGTCTATCCTTGCCTCATGCGATATAAGTGATCCCATCAGCTCATCAACTATCAATGATGCCAAATCCTTGGCTTCTTCTATGGTTGCTACCACAAAATCAAATTTGGTAGACAAAGATCGGAGGACCTTCTCAACCACTCTTTGATATTTTATATCTTCACCATAAATCTTTAACTGATTTATGACAGTTATGACCTGATTCATGAAAGAATCGATATCCTCTATCTCCTTCCTCTGCAAACTTTTAAAATATTTTCTAGTATTTTGCAACTTAACAATATTGACTTTGGCCATACCTGTATAGTTTGTTGCCAAAGTATCCCATGCTACTTTTGTTGAAGACGTGATCATAAATCTTCTGAAACATTGCTCAGTCCACTCCCTGTTGAATAAGCTGCAATGCATGTGTATTCTTCTTCTTGTCTTTCTTCCATTGTTCCCTCTCTGTATTACTGAGAGCTTGTTCTTCTTCTTTGTTCTTAGGTTCTAAAAACCCAAACTTGACATAATCCCAAACATCATGTGCTTATAACGTGGTCGCCATCTTAATGGCCCACACATCATAATATTTCCTTGTAAACGGTGGGAACTGGGGCTGGAAATTTGAGAAAGTCATCTTTCTCTAAAAAAAATTATCTAAAAAACAACACTTAATTTTTCTCTTTTAATAAGTTTTGCAAAGCTCCCTTTTCAAAACAAAATCTCTTCTCTTCAAAAAAATTCCTTTTTATAATAAAACCCTTTATTATTTTTTAATATAAAAAATATTTTTATATAAAAAATATTTATATAAAAAAAAAAAAACTCTTTATAATCACTTTCAAATACGGTAGAAAAAAAATACTTTCGACTTCCTCACACTACTTTGCAAGTTGCGGCTGCAGGCTCTCTTACTCCTTCGACGTTAACTGCTGCATTAGTCATCTAATGCTTCCAATCATAGATGGAATTTGTAAAATACAAATTTCTCTTCTCTCACACAGACTACTGCAAATATGTTCTCAGTATTTCTTTGTAACCTCACTTTGATACCAATTTGTTCGAAAGGCGAAGGAGACAAAGCATTAATTTACACAAAACACAACTTGTTGCTCTTCTATTGAACACACAAAACATGATGATTATCGCTATCTCCTGAAATAAAATTGTCAATTTTATTTCATTAGGTGATAGAAAGTCTTTTTAGGAAAGAGTTTTATTTAATATTTAGACTCATTTCATTGAGTCTTAAGCTTGTAATCATGTTAATAAACTTTCTAGTCAACTCATTTTTGAAAAATCAACTTTCGTTAGCTAACCCGCATTCTCAGCAAACCTCTTAGCTACCAAAACCACAGGTTTTTCAAACAATAAACTGCTTTGGGAAAACTCAATTTTCTCAGCCGTGGAGAGGCCATTTTACATGCTCAAATAGTCGATTGACAACTAGACATCCTAAGATATATAATGGTACTTTCAGATCTGCATTTAGAGCTCAGAAAGGCAGTAAAAATTCCCCCGCAAGATGAGGCAACATTTTCAGAAATGTGGCATTTCTACTGTGCTGAGTCATCATTTTCAAATGATGATTCTGAACAACTGGAGGATCATTTTGAGAAATTGTCAGAGGCTTTTGTGCCTTAAATTTCATAGAACAATAACCTCTTTGGGTTTATACACGGGTTTCACAGATGTGGAGAACTGAATCCATCTCTGAGCCCCACTTTTTCAACAGTCTGGCCCGATTTTTGTGGTAGACAATTTCAGAAATTAATTGTAACTCATTGTTATCTTCGGTATTTGGGAATATTTCGACCTCATCCATCAGATCCTGAGAACTCTACAACTGTTGAAGATTATGAAGACCATTTGTACAAGAATTGACCAGTTAAATAGGATCTATTCTTATTTGTTTTAACTTTTATATTTCCAGTTGTTTTAACTTTTCTATTTTAGGTGTTTCAGATCCATTTTTATAGGATCTTGACTTTGATGTAATGGCTATAAAGCCTAGAACTCTAGAGATCAGAAGGGTTCGACTTTGGAGACTTTTCATACTTTGTAATCTCAAGCTTCTCATTTTCATATTAGTAATACAAGCTTCTTTTGCTATTATCTGTTCAGGTTTACGTCTTCTTATCTGTTCTCTGCTTGCACCTAAATATGTTATTCATGTTATTCCTATTTGTCTAATGCCAGATAACTGTCACCTTATCTTTGCATTTATGAATTAGAATTGCAAGTTTCGTTGACCTTTTGTAATTGGCCATTCATATGTGTTAATGTATGATTCTGCTGGTATAGTAAGGATTCTTCATACACCCACTTATTTATAAACCCTTTAAATAGTAGTAGTTGAAAGCCTTGTCAATATAAGAGTGTTTATGTATGTCTTGAGTGAATAAGATTTGATTCAGTCATCCAACTTGATCCAAACACATTCCCATAATTGAGAGAACCATTGAGGAATATTTATATGTTACCAGGCATCTTCGAACTACAACCTAGAAGAGTTTCTTGGAGTGCTAACATAATTAGTGCCGCTGTCGGGGAACAACGATTGAAGCTCCACTTCCCTGGGAGACAACAAAGACCCAGCTTTGATGATAGATAAAGTTTGGATACTATCTCGGTTGTAATTATCTCTCTGGTGACTCCACTGGGGGGCGAATCTGTTGGCGACTCTATTGGGTAATTGTGGCTCAGTGTAGGAGGCATACTCGATGAAATCCCCACAAGCTACCAACTGACCCAGTAACTGATCCTAAGAAAACATCAAGGAAGGAACAACATTACAGAAAGGAGCTTCAAGTTCAGAATCATCTTAGTTTGAAACTGAATGCCACTTAGCTTACAATCATACCAATATTCCTACTGTTGATCTTATACAAGAATTGTCATCAAAAGGAGAAGAAAGTCTTGCAAAGTTATTATCTGGTTTTTATAGAGCTTCTTACTCTTTAGATTCTTGTTTCATTGTAAGTCCAAAAAATCTTCCCCTCCTATCCATCATACTCCCTTAGTCATTGTTGAAAATGCAACAAGATGATGGAGCTTAGTGAAAAGAAGTCGCCTTCACTAAGTGGTTCCACAGGCTATTTTTGGCGCAAAGTCTATTTTTAGACTATGTCTATTTTTAGACATATGGATCATGGTCTATGAGTTGCAGGATGTTATTTTTGGATTATTGGTCATGTTGGTAAAAATAGATGGACTTCTATTTTTAGACATATGGGCGGAGTCTATTTTTAGACTGTCAGTCTAAATATAAGAAACAGTCGAATATTATTAGCTCTTAAATATTTAGACCTAATAACATTATCTTATCCTCTTGCAACACTTCAGTTCGAGCTACGGATGTGGCACATGCAACTGCCAGAAGGAAATACACTTTTCTTATGGGTAGTTGAGCTATTGCATGAAGGACTTCAGTTAGAACTCAAGTGATTGAGTTTGGTGGAGTTTATTGAGGAGTTGATGGAGTTGTGTTCAGTTTGACTTAGTTGAAATAGTTGTATTTAGTCTAACTAACAAATAGACTAATAATGAGTGGTGTGAATTAATTATTAATTAATTCACTAATTATTAACTCATAAATCAACTAAAGAATACATCAGTTAACTCAATGCATGGACAGTTCAGTGGAGAAAAGTGTTAGAGGTGAGTGAAAGGGCAAGATAGCTATCAGTTGTGACTATAGTTGTGCATGTGATTTACACAATCAGTGGATTGAGTATTGCCAATGAGGATTGCGTGGTATAGGAAAAGGGAGTATGAATTTGGAGCTGATTCTTCATTCTATTCTCATGCAGGATTGCGTAGTGGAGGCAGGCAAGCAGCGGAGGAGATTTGAACCTGTGATTGATTCAGATCTGAGCTAGTTTGTGTGTAACAGGTGGAGATAGTACTGAGTACTTGCGAGGAGTATTGTACTATGTATTGTTACATGTTCTCAATCAATTTAATATATAGATAGTTGGGGGTTTTCAGCTGTATGCTTTCCCCTTGATATACTGTGTTGATATGTGTGATTGATGTTTCAATGTGCGCATGTGATTGTTTCTTTAATTCTGCAAATTGATGATCAATGTAGAGGAGGTTATGTATTATGCATGCATTCTGCAAATAGTGTATAATCAGGATAATCTTTGTGAATAAGTGTCATGTTATTTAAAATTTCTACAGTCATATCATACCCTCCTCAACCCTCGGTTGTTCAAGCTTCCAGTACTTTCATATCTACCACAACCATGATAGCATCACAAGCACCTACCAAGATAGAAAGAATAATAGCTGCTAGGTATGGACCATTAGTATTGCCCACTCCCTTGAGTGCAATGCCTACATGAGAATATCAAATGTACATGCCTAAGTTTATAGGGACATAGGGGATTACAGCTGAAGAACATCTCGAATTATTTTATAGCTATGCTGACAATTTGGATATTAGTGAAGTTGATGTATGGATGAGAGTTTTTGTTCAAAACCTAGATGGAGAGGCTAGGAAATGGTTCAAAGAATTGACACTAAGGTCTATAGCAGACATTGAGGCTTTAGATGATGCTTTCCTCAAGCATTGGGGAGATAAGAAATATCTGCTCTACTACCATACAAAATTTGTGAATTTAAAGAGAGAAAATGGTGAGTCATTGTATGATTTAGACAAAATATTTAACTGTATGTACATTAAGATACCATCCGAGGTGAAACCTACCACTACATCCACAAAACTCACCTATGAAAATGCCTTTGATGCTAACTTTTGTTTACTGTTGAGAGAGAGAGAAGATGTGCTACCTGGGATAACATGCAAGATGCAACATTGGAGGTAGAATCAAATATTATGGCTGCAAAGAAACTTAAGGGAAAATTTGATAGGAGAAAACAAAAGGATGGATCCTCATCATCTTCAGATCCTAATATTGATAATATAACTAAGATGATAGAGTCATTAACCTCTGAAATCTCCAAATTAAAGATTGAGAATCAGTAGCCTGGAAGAGGAAGAGGTCTTAATACCTTTTCTCCTCGTAACCCAAATCCATACGGGAGAAACAATGAGCAGTTGCATATTTTGCAAAGTAACAGAAACACCAATGAAGATCAAAAGGTAAAGGCAACTTTCCAGAATGCAGTAATGGAAGAAGAGCAATCTGAAGAAAATGACGAAATCCATTGTCTGGAAGACAAAGGCAGTGCATCCTTCTTGATCTTAGCCACCTATGAAGAGTCATTATTCAATGACTAAATCAGTCAAGAGTGGGATGATGGAGCTTTTCTACAGGCTGATGATCAACACAAGTATAATCTGAGGTCAAAGAAAAATACTGCCAAGAAAGCTCCTGTTCAGAAATTTGTTGTCCCTGCAAAACAACAAGCTAGTAAGCAGTAAATTCCAGTAGTTGATCCAATCATCCTCAAAGCTCCAGTTTATAAGGTAAGAGACTTTGACAAGATTTCTTCTCCCTTCAGTTTTGAAGCAGAAATTCAGAAATTAAAAATACCTATACCTCTAATTGAACTGATCAAGAATGAGGCTTTCAAAAGAACTATTTTCAAAGCCCTCAAACCTAAATCTACCCAAGCCACTACTGATTATGTCAATCTACAAGATGACAAACCAGTTGTTGTTCTCAGTCCTATGGTTGAAAATTGTGATGAAAACTCCCCATCATTTTATGTCTCTTTAAGTATCCATGATAAAATCCTACACAACTGCCTTTTAGACACAACAGCTAGTCATAATCTAATGCCCAAGTCTATCAAGGATGAATTAGGTCTTGACATCACCAAATTTTATCATGACCTGTTCTCTTTTGATTTTAGGAAAGTAAAATGTCTGGGACTAATCAAATATTTAGCCATCACCTTGTCTCATTTACCCATGAAAAGCATGATGATGGATATTGTGGTAGCAGATGTGCCTCCCAAATTTGGCATATTGTTATCTAGAGGTTGGTTCAAGAGATTAGGGGGAACATTGTAGAATGATCTTTCCTATGCTACTTTTCCATTTTTCGGAGGTCAAAATAGGAGATTGTACAGAGAGACTCAGTTGGCTTACATCATCGTGATGAAAGGAATCCCACAAATCACCCCATTTATTCTGTTGACACTGATTTTGGAGCCTATATTCTTCATATTGAAGAATCCCATTTGTCCTCTATGTAGGTTAGAAAACTAGTTTGTCAAATCACAGAGAAAGGGGCACACCAATTTGGGATATGTTCTTTGATGGAGCTTACTCTAAGGAAGTTGCATGAGCAAGTGTAGTTTTTGTGTCACCCACAAAAGAATTCATTCATTTATCTTTCAAACTAAATTTTCTCGTCACCAATAACATAGCAGAATATGAAGCCTTGATACTGGGCTTAAACGCTTCTAAAGAAATGGGCATCAAAGGTCTCAAAGTGTTTGGGGATGCATATCTTATCATTCAACAAGTAAACAACACTTTCGAGGCAAAGCATCAGAGGTTGAAGGCATACAGAGATGAGGTAAGGAAGCCTAGGGATTCTTTCAGTGATTTCAATATTTCTTATATCCCTAGAACAATGAACTAGCTGGCTGATTCCCTTGTTGTGTCTGGTAGCATGTTTATTCCTCCTTTGCCTCCCAAGTTGACTTATGAAGTTCAGGTGAAATATAGACCATCTCTACCTGATAATGTCAAATACTGGAAAGTATTTGAAGATGATGATGAGATTAATATATTTCTTCAAGTCATTGATGAGTTTTCTGAAATGCACATTGACCAAGATAATGAAACTGTTGAAGAGTCCAACAAGCCCAAGTTGAAAGATAAAACTGGTCAAGATAATATTATTTAGTTACCAAGTAACTATATAACCAGAGGTTTAGTGCCTCTAGAGAAACTGTTTGATCATAATGATGTACCTTATAAACCCGTCAAAAAAGAAAATGAGTCTGTTGTCCATAAACATAACATTGGAAGTCAAGCTCATACAAAGTTCATAAATTTGTCTACTTAGTTGTCTTCTGCCCAAAGTTCAGAGTATTACACCCAGATGAAGCAATTTGCTTATGTTTTTGCTTGGGAGTATAATTATCTTAAAACCTATGACACCAACATCATTCAACATAAGATTCCCCTTGAAAATAACACCATTCCTTTCAGGCAAAATTAAGGCCTATCAGCCCTCTTTTATTGCCTTTGATTGAAAAGGAAATCAAGAAGCTTTTGGATGCCAAGATCATAGTTCCACTAAGGTATTCAAAATGGATAGCCAACCTTGTGATAGTGAGAAAGAAGAATGGGGAAATCAGGCTTTGTGTTGACTTCAGAAATCTGAAAAAAATTTCTAAAAAATATAACTACCCCCTGCCTAAGATGGAACACTTGTTGCAAAAGGTTTGAGGGGCCAAATTCATGTCTTTCTTAGATGGCTTTTCAGGTTATAACTAGATTTCTGTACATCTTGATGACTAGGAAAAAACTACCTTCACTACTCCTTGGGGTACTTTCATGTACTCCAAAATGCCTTTTGGACTGATGAATGATGGGGTCACTTTTCCAGCAATCACAAAGATCACTTGCAACATTTGAAAAGAGTGTTTCTGAAGTGTAGACAATTTGGGATTTATTTAAACCCAAAGAAGTATCAGTTCGCTCTTGAAGAAGGTAAACTTCTGGGACATATTGTTTCCGATGAAGGTGTAAAAACTAATCCAACTCGAGTTGAAGCAATTCATAAATTATCTATTCCAGGGTCAAAGAAGGATATTCAATCTTTTCTTGGTAAGACTAACTTTGTCAGAAGTTTTATTCCAAACTTTGCGGAATTGGTAAAGCACATCACTTTTATGTTGAAGAAAGGATCATAAATAAAATGGGCAGATAATGCAAGAATCTCTTTTGAAGCCATCAAATAGGCTATCATGGAAGATCCTACTCTGATCAATCCAGATTATACTAGATAGTTTTATATTTTCTCTTTTGCTTCTTATGATACACTTGTAGTAGTTCTGTTGTTGAAAAATGATGAAGGGATGGATCATCTAGTGGCCTTTCTCAGCAAAACTTTGAGGGACACTGAACTGAGGTATGATATTATTGAAAAACAGGCATATGCTCTCATCAAATCTTTAAAAGCATTCAGAGTTTATATTCTGCCTTCCAAGGTTATTGCATATGTTCCTTCAGCCTCAGTGAAAGATGTTTTAACTCAGCCAGATATTAATCGAAAGAGAGCTAAATGGATTGCAAAATTCATTGAGTTCAACATAGAGGTGAAGCCCACTAAGCTTGTCAAAGGCCAAGGCTTGGCCAAGCTTATGGTTGAGGAAAATTGCAACTTGTTAGGTATTAACTTTATTGGTTTAAATTCAAATGATGAGTAGATAGAGGGAATAGCAGAAGAGCGGGACCATAGTCAATCTTTGGCTGAAAATTTAGCCACATGTGAATGGTATTCCAACATAGTTCATTTTTTGTAGAAATTAGAAGTTCCTCTAGGGCTCAGCTCAATTCAAGCTCGATCCTTTAAGCTCAAATCAGTAAAATTTTGCATAAGCAAAAATCTGCTTCATTGGAAAGATCCATCAGGAATCCTTTTGAGATTTCTAAACAAAGAACAATATTTGGAAGTCATGCACCAACTTCATTCTAGCATTTGTGGAGGTCACCACTACTGGAAGACTACAACCCACAAAATTCTAAGGGTTGGATATTATTGGCCTACTCTTTTTCCTAATGTATGTGCTTTTGTCAAATCTTGTGACAAGTGTCAGAGGTTCGCAGGGAGACAACAGCTAAAATCTCTGTCGTAGAAACCAATACATGCCAATGGTCCTTTCCAATAGTGGGACCTGGACTTCATAGGTGAGATCAATCCACATTCTAGTGGCCAGCACAAGTGGATCTTCGTAGCCATTGATCACTTTACCAAGTGGATAGAGCCTATACCCACTAGAAATGCTAACCATCAAGTTATTATGAAGTTCTTGTATGAAAATATTTTTATTAGATTTGGTTTCCCAAAGAAACTAGCCACTGATAGTGTTGCATCTTTCAAAGCAGATGAATTGGTTGATATGTGTGAATCAATGGGCATTCAGTTGGCACATTCTACTGCATATTATCCTCAAGGCAATGGCCTTGCAGAATCATCTAACAAGTTTCTTGTGGGGATCATAAAAAAACTGTTAGAAGCCAATCAAAGGAGCTGGGATTCCAAGTTGAAGTTTTTCCCTTTAGGCTGACAGAGTTACCAACAAAACATCAATAGGAACTTCTCCATTTAAGCTGGTTTATGGCACTGAAGTTGTTTTTCCTATCCAGCTAATTCTCCCTGTGGCAAAATTCTATCAAGAAGAACATGATGAAACGAATGACATGGTAAGGAGAACGAATAACGTGGTTGAATTACAGTAGATCAAAGAGTAGCTAGTTGAGAATTCAAAATTTCATCAGAAGAAAATCAAAGAAACATTTAAAAAAAAGGCAAAAGTGGACAATTTCCAATTTGGCGACTGGGTTCTCAAATGGGATGCGTTGAAGGAAAAGAAAGGTAATCATGGTAAGTTTGACTCCTTATGGATAGATTCGTTTTTCATCTCTCAAATTCAGTAGAACAATACCTTTATTCTGCACAGTTTGGAAGGAGAAGATGTTTTTGGTGGCCCAGTCAATGGGTGGTTCTTGAAACTTTATTTCATTTTAGGCCTTAAAGCCTTGATATTGTAAATATGTTTTTTCAGTTTTTATTTTCTATGAAAAATAAACTCCATGCCAAATGGAACACTAGGAGATAGATTTGATTTTGGTTTTACAAGAAAGGCATTGGTCTGTGGTTCTTGAAACCTCACATGGAGGCTTTCATCCCCAGAAAGAGCTAGTGTTATCTCCTGAAATAAAATTGTCAATTTTATTTCATTAGATGATAGAAGGTCTTTTTAGGAAAGAGTTTTATTTAATTTTTAGACTCATTTCATTGAGCCTTAAGCTTGTAATCATGTTAATAAACTTTCTAGTCAACTCATTTTTGAAAAATCAACTTTCGATAGTTAACCAACATTCTCAACAGACCTCTTAGCTACCGAAATCGCATGTTTTTCAAACGATAAATTGCTTTAGGAAAACTCAGTTTTCTCAGCCGTGGAGAGGCCGTTTTACACGCTCAAATAGTCAATTGACAATTAGACATCCTAAGCTATATAATGGTACTTTTGTATATGCATTTAGAGCTCGGGAAGGTATTAAAATGTCCCCTGCAATATGAGGAAGCGTTTTCAGAAGTGTGGCATTTCTACTGTGCTGAGTCATCATTTTCAAATGATGATTCTAAGTGACTAGAGGATAATTTTTAGAAACGGTCAGAGGCTTTTGTGCCTAACATTTCAAAGAAAAATAACCTCTTTGGGTTTATACATAGGTGGCACAGATGTGGAGAACCGAATCCATCTCTGAGCCCCATATTTTCAACAGTCTGGGTCAATTTTTGTGGTTGACAGTTTCAAAAATTGATTGTAACTGATTGTTATCTTCGGGATTTGGGAAGATTTCGACCTCATCTATTAGATCCTAAGGAATCTATAGTTGTTAAAGACTATGAAGACCATTTGTACAAGAATTGACCAGTTAAATAGGATCTATCCTTATCTGTTTTAACTTTTATATTTCCCTAGTTGTTTTAACTTTTCTATTTTAGTTGTTTCAGATCCATTTTTTAGGATCTTGACTTTGATGTAATGGCTATAAAGGCTAGAACTCTAGAGATGAGAAGGGTTCGAATTTGGAGACTTTTCATACTTTGTAATCTCAAGCTTCTTTTGCTATTATCTATTCAAGTTTACATCTTCTTATATGTTCTCTGCTTGCACCTGAATATGTTATTCATGTTATTCCTATTTCTCTAATGCCAGATAAATATCACCTTATCTTTGCATTGATGAATTAGAAGTGCAAGTTTCATTTACCTTTTGTAATGGGTCATTCATATGTGTTAATGTATGATTATGCTAGTACAGTAAAGATTATTTATACATCCACTTATTTATAAACCCTCTGAACAGTAGTAGTTGAAAGCCTTGTCAATATAAGAGTGTTTATGTATGTCTTGAGTGAATAAGATTTGATTCAGTCATCTGACTTTATCCAAACACATTCCCATAATTGAGAGAACCATTGAGGAATATTTATACGTTACCAGGCATCTTTGAACTACAACCTAGAAGATTTTCCTGGAGTGCTAACAATTACAATGAACCCAGTGAAGGGTATTTAACCTTTTCTAACTAGTTAATTGCCTAAAATACCTTAACATGCAACCACATGCAATCACACACTCAAAGTCGTCTCTATCACTTGACTTGACTCAACACTCAACCTCTCAATCACTCAGTTAACTGACTCTCTATGTTTAGCCAACTCCTCATGCAGGAGTAATTATCTTATTTTAACACTCTTGGGTTAGGATACCTACTCTCTTTCTATTGACATGTGGAATGTCAACGGCATTTTTGGTACATTTCTCTAGCCATTACTACCTATTTCTCAGTTATCTTTGTCTTTTATGAAGTTTTTTTTTTTCGAAACTTGGCCAACCTTTGCATGGAAGATTTTACTTTATTTCACTTTTCCTTTGGATGAATGAAGCCAACAGAGTTTCCAAGAATCTCAATTTCCTTTCTTGTACCAGAATGGATTGGATTCTGTCTCTTTTGAATCCAAATTACCTGATTCATGCTGCCACATGGAATCAAGCATCTCTTTCTTGATTCAACTTGTCTTTGTCATACTATTTTTATTTCGACTTGTCTATTTCATGTTGCTTCTTGAAACCATGACATGACATTGAAGCAAGAAAATCATCATGTATATGCCCCTTGCAATAACACTTCCAGGTTGCCCTAACTTCCTTCAGAGGGTGTGACTACTCTATCCCCTCGGATTATGGTTTTTGGCCACTCTGCCTTTTAGCTCTTGCATTCAAAATCATTTAAAATCTTACATCCAATTTCAACACAAAATCTAGTATAAAACATTATACTCATGCAAGTCCCTAGTGCTTCTTAAATGGCTCCAACAGATGTCTAAGCCCATATAAAAGAATGACCCTTTTTAAGATACAGTTTGACTAGCTAACCTTTTTATAAATTTTTTTAATATGTTTATTAGATATATTTACCTTCTCTTTTCTATTGAATTAGTTGAATTGTATAGAAGGAAGGCTCTCTTTGTGGGATGGAATGATTTCAAGATTATTAAGGTGATCTTCAGGTAAGCTTTAAGTCCTCTTTTAACCGTTTCTCGTCATATTTGTGGAGTCACGAATATTTTGGGAAGTTTTTATGTTGTGAAAGATTGTTAATATAGAGTGAAAGGGAGGGCACATTGGTGACGGTTGGAATTTGAATTTGTCTACCAATGTTTTTTTAATGGTTTCCAAAGAGTCAAAAGCATTTTTATTCTTTATTTTTAAATCTTACTCGAAACTCCGAATGAAGAAGTTTGGTCGGGAGTTTCACAACTCAGTTATTGGCATAGTTTTCCTCAATGTCATAAGGGAAGTTTGTGAACGGGTGGATGCAAAATATAGTTTGAGTGGGTTTCCACTGGTCGAATTAATGAATACTAAGTATACAATGTGGATGTAGCAGTACTAGGCTTGAAACTACTTGAACATTTGAAATAAAATATGGTTTGATGGTTTGATTGGACCGTATTTTGTCCGTTAAAGTAGTTGTTTTAATTCATGTGATACATTTGTTATTTTATTATTATAAGTCTGTTAATTTATTATTATAATTTTGAAGGAATTTGTTTTTTATTATTTTGTGCATTTTATTAGCTTTAATGTGTAAATTGTGAAAGGTTTGGTTATATATTTAAAAATATATTGAATTTTTTAATGATTATATATAGTTTTTATATAAAAAAATTGGCGATTTTAAGGTAAAATAAGGTTTGGTTATCTTATTTTATTAATTCCCTCGTATTAATCGCATCCTAAGGCTGCCTTGACCTTTTGTATGACAACCTTAAGGAGGAGGATTCAGGATTTTCCTAGAAGAAGAAACTCATATTCATTAATTATCACAAGGAGGGTCATGCATTAAATATTTGCCTCCATTCTCTTAAAAAAAATGAAAAATATCATGAGGAAAACAATTTGTAATAAAGATGTTTTTTGAAAAAAAAGGATCTCTTCATAATGTATATTCAAATGTGTGCTTGATCCAGGTGGATATTGGTGGCCACCTGCCAAGTCCACCTAGACCCCCACCTCAACATTTTCAGTTTCCTTAATTATAGCGCAGTTTACTATTTTTAGCAGTTTTTCGGGTCCTAAACTTCCGGAGCCATTTTGAGGCCCTAAACGACGTTTTTTGGTAAATCTACCGCCAGCGATTTTTCGTGACTAAAAATCGTCTTTTCCGTCGTAGTCCTCGGAGAGATCTTTCCAACGGGCTATCATGCGCGTCAAACGGAGAT
>APFE031359688.1:0-54698 GCA_000404065.3 Pinus taeda | reverse complement strand
TAAGCATATTTCAGTATTTTCCATTAATGAAATGAAGTATTATTTCCGCTGCATCTTTGTGTATATGGTTATCTTTGTATTTTATTGCGTTCCTGTTTAAATCCGGATCAATGCTCTACGTATTATCATTCCTCCTCTATGTAGGAACAATTTTTGTATTCCAGAGGTGTGAGGCATATGGCCAAACACATACTCCTTTGCTTAAATTATAAAGAGAAAAAAAGTGATTAAGTTAGTGATTTGACCCAACTGCTTTTAGGTTGTAGCAATGCCATTGTTTGGCAATGTTAACTTTTTTCTTTTTCTTTTTTGAGTTGGATTAAATCTAATTTTTTTCAATCTCTAACAATCTCTATTATTTCCTATTAAGAGAGAATAGATGCATCAAAATGTGTATTCTCTATGGGATTATAAATTGAATCCATGACCTCCCTTGACATTGAGGGAGTCATGTGGAATAGGTAGAGTGATGACCCATATGGACAAAGAATGCATATCTAGTTTCATATTGGGATGGAGTTTCTTATTAGCATCAAGAGGTACTAATAGGACTGTGGGAGAGGGAATCTCTTCCACTAAAGACAACATTTTCTCACCACATAGATCAACTTCCAAAGGAGAAGGCACCACCCAAGGATTAGATGATTGATAGGATTCACTACTGATGGAAGATATCATGTGCATGGGAGACACAAAAGTAGAAGGAATTTCAGGTGGAAGTATAGGAAAGAAACAAATGAGTGATGAGCTTTTAAATAGATCCACATTGACACTTTCATAGGTTGGAGGTTGTCTAGCATTGTAATGTATGTAGTGGTGTAATTGGTCATTGGCATACATTAATCAAGTTGATCAATTGTGATGATCTCACCTTCATGGGGAAAGTGAAGAATGTAGAAGACCAATAACACGACTAGATCAAAGGATTAAAGCATGGTACTTGAAGCATGGAGAATTAAGGGCTTTCCAACATGATGATTCAATGTTACATGTGGAAAATTCCTTATCCGCAAGAGTGTAGTGTACATCTCACCTAAACCTGTCCATCAAGATTTAAAAATTGACCTAATGGGATAATCTAAAATGATGGGCATCAACGTTAACTGTTATTAAATTTGATTCTAAGGGTTCAATCCTTCTAATAGAAGTCAACAAGGATATGCATTACGTAGGAAATCCCCGTAACATATCCAAGGAAAAAATGGCATAGGGAACTTGGGGAAAGCCTTCAATAATATTGTAGTGTTGAGCAACCCTTGTATTGGGGTTATGTGTCCAAAGGCTTAGTGAGCATGAAAGGTCCTATTGGGACAGGGTCCCCTAGGGTCAATTTTAGGGCAAAAGCCCAAGTTTTGGGGTAGAAATCCCAAGTATTGTTATGTGAAATGTAAAGTCTCCACAAGTTGTGGTCGCAGAGCCCGTAGATGGTAAAGTGTCATAAAGGGTTTTACCCTTTTTTTCTGTAAACTGCGTCGGCTTTTATAGATCCACCCATGGTCCGAGGACCATGGGATTGTATAAAAACAAGAGTCTTATAAAGTCTAAGGAAGCTCATAAGTAATATATTGATGAAAACTAATGTAATGGGTCAGTAGAAGTGAAGAGCGAAGAGTCTTAGAGTAGAAGGGAGGCTCTGCAGCTGCGTGCGCAGAGGCCTAAAGTAGACTCTGCAACTAAGTGCACGGACCCCTACAGCTGAGTGCACAGGGTAGTTTGAGTCTGTAAGTAGAACTAAAGTATCAATAAAGAGATTATTCTGGAAATACCTGTGCTTTGTCTATTTACTTATGTTATGAATGAATACAATTATGTTGTGATGGATAATGGGTTTATGATTTAATACTGTATTGATGCACGAATCTGCCTGTTTTACATTGTTATAAGAATGCAAGTAATAATATCTGTTTACGTGAAGAATATCTTAATGCATGTTGAAGTATCATACACTTAAGTCAATATAGGTAAATAAAGATGTAGGAGCAATCACTAAGGCACGTAACTGGTGGATTCACTTGTTTAGGGTTCGCAAAAGACAGTTGTAGACCTTCACGAAGGTCTAGAGGTCGATTAAGAGAAGTATATCTATAAGCCCTAAAAGGCTTATCAATCTGTGCAAAGGCAGAGTTAGGGCATAAAATGACATTATGCTAATATCTAAGTGCGGAAACTTGGTTCCAACACCCCCCCATACTGCTTTGGGTGACACTTCAGTCCACACTCTGCGGATTGATGCCGAAAGGGCCAGTAGTGTATGGATTTGTTTGGAAAACTTAACTTTGAACCTAGGTTAGGACCCACTAAACCAACAAATGGTTTCATTGTCGGGACCAATATTTGCATAGAGAGATGTGTGATGTCGCATCACTAGAATCTAACTAAGAAGCAAATTGAGGATTGGTTGGATAGAAAGATCCACAAATTGTGTCACAAGAAAAAAGAAACCCACAATTGACAAAATAACAGTGGTTGGACAGATATATGTACACAGAGATACATGAAATCTTCTTTTGTTCCTTCCTAATCGAACTATATGAGTGGATCACTAAATTGGTAGGCGGCCAAGGAAGGTGGGGGCTTGACGATCCGATAGTGTGGACCTTGTAGTTAGTGCGGAGATTGGAAGCATCTAAATATAAGATCATGTGCGCTTTCAATCACCAGTTGGATTGCATCATAAGAGGATTTGTGACAGAATTCGTCGTTGATACCTCGATCAACAATAGTGAAGCAGAATGACGCTTCCTCAAGGGATCGCGAGGTAAGCATTTAATGTCTTTGAATACTTGGATTAAAATGTTCTTGTGTGAAAAGCGAGTTATGAAATTACCTTGATGTTTGGAGCTACATGAAGTGGAAAGATATTTAGGGGTAGAGGAAGAACATGCCCTAAATATAGCTCGATGATTGAACCTACTATGAGTGATGACGAGGAAGTAGCATAGGCTTCACCACAGAGCGTTGTCCAGTTGATAAGGTGGGGGTTCCCGTGAATACCCCATCCACCCACACCACCTCCATCTTAACCTCCACATCATACACCTTTGCCCACACCACCACCACCTCCACCACCATTTAATATGGTGAATACAATGAAGTTTCTCATTTTCCGGGGATTAGGAAAGGAGGACCCAAACCAATTCTGGTTCATTACAAAGGTTGTGTGGCAAGCACAGAATATTACGGATGATTGGATGAAGAAAGAAACATTTTTTACTTCTTTACGGGATTGCGTGCTAATGTGGTACATTAAGTATTGCACCGATAACCCGACGACAACGTTGACAAACATTCAAATAGCACTGAATAAGGAGTTTAGTAGGGTGAAGTCTGAAGCGCAATTAGTTTTTGGATTCAAGGAAATTATGATGTGGCCTAGTGAAACACCCTCAGAACTAGATCAGTGATTGAAATGCCAAATCTGCGAAGCTACTATGAATCTTACAGACGGGTAGCACCGCAAATGGTTTGCGGCTTCTCTCTTGCCTCATCTAAGGGATTCATTATCACAGCAAAAGATTGGGACCCAGGTAGAGGCCCTGGAAATTGTGATGAGATTGCATGAGATGTTGATTCAAGATGCTTCTTTGGGAGTTCAGCAGATCCATGCAGAGTTGCAGAATATTTGCCTCGAGTTTCAAATTCTGAAGAACGATAGAGCGACTTAACCAGAGGTGTGCAAAGAATTTTGGTGCTTGAAATGAAAGAGTTAGGGGCATGACAAAGATCATTGCCCAGTCTTTGCAAATTCTGTCGAAGGAGGAGGGTCGATGCCTCTGAGGCTGGAAGCTCAAGTAGGGCCAAGTATAGGGCCCGCATTGTGGTGTGCTATCTGTCAGGTAGCTGGAAAACATGTGATAGACAATTGTCACTTGCTGTAGAAATTCGTATAGACACTACAACAACTCTTCTGCAAATTCTATAAATCGGTGGGTCATGATGAGCGTAATTGTCGTAGCTATGAGCTAATGATGGAAAGGATGCCCGCATATCAAGTGCAGGCAGAAACTTGGCCTCCAGATCAAGGCGCTGGGGGAGTGTGTAGAGGATATCAAGGGCATGGACAAGACCGAGGTGGAGGAGGACCTAGTAGAGGTCGAGGACAGATTATCTACTACAATTGCGAAGTGCCAGGACACTACGCACGAGAATGTACAAACCCAAAACAACTATCGTGAAAATACTATACTCAGTTTGATCATGTGATAGAAGACTGCCCTATATTAATAGCTAAGATGTGGGAAAACGGGACACAGCTTCATCAACCTACCTAGAACCTGCAGATGATGAGGGTTGAACCCCGCGAAGAGGATCCTAATGTGAATATTGTGTTGTGAAGCAGAATGACGACTGGCGAAGATAAAGGAAAGTAGCCTAAAGAAAGTGTGTGGGCCCACAAAGCTCAAGAAAAAGGGGTGGGCTTTGATCTAGAGCACACGAAGGAAACGTTCATGTAAGCAAAGAAAATATTCACTGAGGCCTCTACCTCAGGAAGTCAGGATAAGATATCTGAAGAAATGGACCCCTTTATGCTTACTACCTTCTTGGAGACCTGTATGAAGTTGTTGCATGGTAGCAAGGCTGTAAAAGGATTACAGGAATTAATAAATAAGTGTGCTGGAAAAGAAAATGACCATGAGGGACCTCATGTAGTCAAGAAAATTGGTAAGCATAAGGCAAGAACAGGGCACGAGATGAGGCTCATTGCGCAGATAGGAGAATATGAGATTGATGAAGTTATTCTAGATTTAGGGTCAAATGGAAATGTTTTGTCTAAACAGGCGTGGGAGAGAATAGGGAGACCTGCTCTACAGTGGTCCCCGATTCAATTAAGGATGGAAAATCAACAGAAGATTATCCCCATGGGAATATTGCAAAGGGTAATAGTAGATATTGAAGGTGAAAGCATGTCGCTCGATTTTGAAGTGATAGAGATTATGGATGACAATAATCCTACCCTGTGCTCCTTGGGATTGATTGGCTATTGAAATTAATGGGGTGATCAATTTGAAGAATTAGAAAATATCATTTGAAATAAAATCACTCCACGTAGTAGTACCTTTGGACCCTGCTAAAGGACCGTGTTATACTGAATTGGTATGTGATTTCGAAAGTGACAATGATTTGGACCAAATTTGTAAGATAACGACGCAAGATCATGATTGGGTGTATCCAACAACAGATGGACATATTGCATGGGACTACAAAATTTCTTGTACATCAGATTTAGACGAGGAGTTGGAACACTGGAAGAATCGGTTGCACGAAGTGTCTACGATGCGTTGTAACATGATGACTAAATCATTGTGATGTGTATCTTGGGAGGTAAGAAGTCTTATTTATTATGATGGTTTAACTCATGTCAATAAATTTTTGGATTCATTTGAAAGGGAAGTGTGGGAGAAGCATCACTTCCAAGCCTTGGATTTGGCGTTGCGTGCTACACCCGCAAGATGGTGGGGTATGCACAAAGACAATTTTGATGATTGGCACGAGTACAGAAAAATGATGAGAATGCGGTTTGGTCACCCAAAAGTTCAATTAACGGAAAAATTTGATGGAGGAATGATCCACGTGATCATTTGGCAAAATGGACTACGGCTTATGGAGTAGAGCCACAACCTAAGTGGGTGCATTTGTTCTGTCATACTTTGGATGTGATACCAATGAATTAGTACTTGGAAACAGAGCTCTGCCATGGCACTAAAGAGTGGGACGTTTTGTGATAGATATTTTTGATGACATTCAGCTTTGAGGATGGATTTGAATGTATTGATGAAGCATTGTAGGAGATCAAGGCATCGATCTTCATAATACCGCAAGATCCTTTGGATTTGATTCAACCAGATTGGACCACCCAACTTCACCATGCATTGGAGTGCTACAATGTGACGGCTGAAGAGGAAGACGAGGATCCGAGGAACATTAATATCCTAGAGACAGAAGTCCACTGTGAATTTGAGGGATCGTAAATAGAGAATCCATATATCATCGTGCCACTAGAGACTAGACAAGTGAACATTGGCATGGAAGCGGAGCCGAAATTTGCAAAGATTGGGGACTATTGGGATGATGCCATGATAGATAAGGTCGCTGAGTTGTTCTGCAAATATCAGGACTTGTTACCTACAAAGTTTTCAAACTTGAAAGGAATAATAGGAGACTTGGGTGTTATGAGAATTATGTTGAAGTTGGATGCGAAGCCAATTAAGCAAAGGCCTTTTCACCTCAATCCGAAGTATAAAGAAAAGGTTCGATTGGAGTTAGATAAAATGCTTATTGTAGGTATTATTGAACCAGTGGAGGAATCTGATTGGGTGAGCCCAATGGTAGTTCAAGAAAGGAAGCAGAAGGATGAAATAAGGATATGTGTAGATGTCAAGAAGTTGTATGATTCTTGCGTGCATGATCTGTTCCCAACACCATTCACAAATGAAGTACTAGATAATGTAGGAAGACGGGAAGTATATTCATTCACTAATGGGTTCTTTGGGTACCATCAGCTCAATATTGTGTCAGAAGATAGAAGTAAGACGACCTTTGCAACCAAATGGGGATGCTTCCAGAATACTGTAATGTCTTTTGGACTGAAGAACGTGCTGGCGATCTTTTAGCGCATAATAATTGCGGCGTTCAAGGAATTAATTCACAAGTTTTTGGAGGTATATTTGATGATTGGATGATGTTTGGATTGGTAAAGCACCATGTAGCTAGTTTACGCTTGATGTTGGATACATGCCAGTGGTATCAGATTGCGCTAAACTTGAAGAAATGTTTGTTCTGTGTTCCTTTCGGAATCTTGCTAGGTCATGCGGCATGCATGCAAGGATTAATGGTGTACCTTGCTAAGATCGTGGTTATAATCAATTTGGAAGTGCCAAGAAGTGTTAAACAATTGCATGAAACGCTATGGCATATTGGATATTATCGGAATTTCATCAAGAGTTATGCCCAAATTACCATGCAAATGGAAAAGTTTCTAAAGAAGGATGCTACATTATGCTGGGATGAAGAATGTCAGCGAAGTCTAGATATATTAAAGGAAAAAATGGTCACTATGCTGATCCTAGTCTTCTTGGATTGGAAGAAGGAATTTCATGTGCATGTGGATGCATCATGTATTGCATTAGGAGCAATGCTGACATAGGTTGGTGAGGGAGAATTGGATCACCCTATAGCGTTTGCAAGCAAGAAGTTCTCTAAGGCTGAGAAGAACTATTCAACAATAGAGCGTGAAGGTTTGGCTATGGTGTACGTGCTCAAGAAGTTCAGACACTACTTACTAGGTGGCCACTTTAAGATGTATACAGACCATTCTACATTAAAGTACCTAGTTAGAAAGCCTGTGTTAGGGGGGGGGGGCATATGCAGATGGTTGTTGTTGTTTCAGGAGTACTATTTCGAAGTAATTGTGAAGCCAGGACGATTAAATACAAGGTTAGATAATCTGTCGCGCATTGAAATAGGAGAGGTGCCTAGCAATTTAGAGGAGGGGCTGCCTGAATTGTAGCTCTTCATGGTACACATAGAAAACAATCACTTTACAGATATTATACACTTCCTGACTACAGGAATGACTCAAGAAAGATATACTAGTCAACTGAAGAAGGAATTGGTGGTCACGTTGCAAACTTTTCTGTCATTGCAGGACATTTGTATAAAATGGGATCAGATGAAATATTGTGACATTATGTGCCTGAGTTTGAACGAGACACTGTCCTCAGTGAGGCTCATGGAGGAGTTGCAGGAGGCCATTATGCAGGGAAAGCAATGGCGTAGATGATTTTACATGCTAGGTTGTGGTGGCCGACACTGCATAAGGATTCCAAAATATACTGTAGGGCGTGCGATGTATGTCACAAAACTGGTAGGCTATCATGGAGAGATGAGCTGCCTATGAATCCACATATTTCATTATAGCCATTTGTGAAATGGGCGATTGATTTTGTAGGATCGATTCAACCTTGAGGAAAGAAGACAAATGCGTAGTATAGCATCACTGCGACTGAGTATTTGACCAAATGGGAAAAGGCATAGCCCGTGAAGGACTATACAGGGGCAACAACAATGAAGTTCCTATTTGAATATGTGTTGACCAAGTTTGGTTGCCCGAATATTTTGATGAGTGATCGTGGTACGCATTTCCTTAATGAAACAACCAGTGCTGACAAAGTAATTCCAAGTTTATCATCAGAAGTGTATGTCGTATCATCCTCGGGCCAATGGGACGGTTGAAGAATTTAATAAGATATGGGAGAACAAGCTAAAAAAGGTTTGCAACTAACAGAGGAATTATTGGGACATACACGTACCAACGATGCTATGGGCTTACAAAACTACTTGTAAGAAGCTGACTGGATTGACACCTTTCAAGCTGGTCTATGGTGTGGAAGTTGTGATGCCAATGGAGTACATTGTGCCTAGTCTACACATAGAAGTGTTTACGAGAATGGTGGACCGCAAAGCCTTAGAAGAAAGTCTCACGTAGCTGACAGGGCTTGAGGAAGATAGATTTTTGTTTGGATTCCATCAACAAATTTAAAATATCACGCAAAAACATGGCACGATCAGCACATCAAACTGCGCACCTTCAAGGTAAATGATTTAGTTTTATTATATGACATCAAGTTTGATAAGTTTCCATGAAAATTTCAGATGCATTGGCTAGAGCCATATGTTATCAAAGATATTACCGATGGTGGAGCAGTTCAACTTATGAAATTGAATGGAGATCCATTTCCAGGAATGGTAAATGGAAGCCAATTGAAGCCATACCCTGAGGATCCAACCAAATGAGTACATGATGGTAGCACAATCTTAGCACTCGAGGCAGCTGCAAGGAGGAGCAGGACTATAAACTACATTGGCGAGGTTGTAGAACTGCACGACAAGGGGACTTTGCAGAATGGAAAAGTGTCAATATTAGTAGAAGTGCAAAGGGAGTTGCGATATAGAAGGAGAGACCACACAGCGCAGCCAAAAAGTGACCATTATTGTTACTATTCATGATTTAACAGTGAGAAAATAGCTAAGAGGAGCGGGCAGGGGGAGCGACACTTAGGGCTGAGATTAAGAGTGAGATCTTTGGAAGTTTTCCGCCAAACTAGCATTTATGAGCAGATTTTGGGGGCAATGGTCGAATTTGAATTTGAATTTGCCTATAAATTACAAATGGTTGTCCAGTGAGAAACAATTTGCATTCTAAGAATTTATGTGTTGTGTTGTCTGTTGTGCATGAACCATGAATTCTTTGAGGAGTTGCTTAATAGCCCCATGTTTGAACAGTATCCTGATTCCGACCGCAAACTTATTTGTGAAATCATGTTAGGACCAGGTCTCGTAGAAACTACAAGTGTTGGAGGGTCTATTTCCTCTGAGGGAGCTACCCCTGAGGTTGTGAGCATGGAGGTTCTAGCAATTGTTGATACAGAGCCAAGGTCACCTAGGTCGAAGCCTACACCAACAAGAGAGGTCCCCAAGCAAAAGAAAGATAAACAGAAGAAGACACTTCCAGTGCGTGAGTCAACAAGGAAACATCTAACTACACAGGCTCAAAGAAAAGAAAAACCAACCACACAAGAGAAAGGAAAAGTGGTATATTTGGAGGCCGAGGAGGGCACGAAAGACATCGACATTGAGGGGGTAGACCCCATTTCCAATCTTCCAGAGTACATCCCTCCACACTAGGGAAAGATGAAGGTCTCGAAGGACCCAGATGAGGGAAAGTTCCTCCTTAACACACCCCTACTGCCAGAAACTATAAATTTTGAAGGTATGCACTTGGCACACATCCCACATCTGAAGCTTGAAGATTGGGATTTGGGGGACATTGAGCGGTCCCCCCACCTAGCTATTGACACGTTTTTGAAGAGGGTGTTCTACAATAACTCTAGTGTCACTGCATTGGAGCCAATGGAATGGATTCACGGGGTAAACAAGGTAGGATTGTTGAATCTGCTTCGGGTGCCTCATTACCACTGTGCCCTGATAAATATGATAGTCATCAAATAGTTGTTGTGTATTGTGCATGACAGGTGTTTATGGTTGAGTAAGCCAATACCTATTACCGATATGTTGATCCATCAGATCACCATATTGTCGCATTCAGGACTAAAGTTGGCCAAGCCATTTGGCAGAAAGACAGTTGAGCGCAACCTCGCCGAGAAGATGAAGGACAAGTTCAAAATTGTCAAGAATCCATGCTAGTATTCAATTTCCAGTATTACGGACCCTATGCTAAAGGTTGCCACCCAAATCTTGGTTGACAAGGTGATGAAAAAGTGTCATGCATACGAGGTACCGATACCAGTGGTTTCACTAGCATCTCAATGAGTGGAGGGCATACAGTTCAACTAGGTTCCCTAACTGTGCAAGGAGTTCCTCACGAATTGTAGGGAAGCATAAGACCACAACAAGACATTTCATTACTCATGGCTCTTACTATCAATTGTGCTGGTCGCATGGGAGTTGCCAAAGGACAACCAATTTCCTCCTATTGAGACAGATTTTCTAGAAGCGACAAAGTTTGCATCCTTATAGGCCACCAATGATGTTGACTGAATCAAGGAAAGCAAAGTATTTTGGGTACTGACGGAGGTGAGCATCAGCGTAGCCATCAACCAGAAGCTGTGGTTTTCACCAACCATCTTTGATCAACTATCGGAGTACGCATAGTTCAAAGTGGACTTCCACCATGTTAATTCCAAGCACGAACAGATCTGGACCAGAAGTGCTACGATTTACCATACTTAGCCACAAATGATGCCATTGCAGATGTCCTCAAGAAATGTATAGTAGATTGGCAAATAACATCATATTTGGCTGTCAAGACCAACAAGTCCATGGAACAGTGGCGAAAGGAAGTGGCCCATCTAAAGGTTCAGCAGTTGGCTGAAAAGAAGAAAAAGGAGACCGAGGACAAGGTCTGAGAAAAAGCAGAGCGCATTGCAGAAGAACAAACAAAGCAAGAAGAGCATGGCTCTGGAAGAAGTTAGAAATCTCCTTCACCCCAAACGGAGGAAGAAGAGTGGTCAGAATAGGGCGGTGGGGATCAAGAGAGCACTCCCTTCTGCTAAAGTGACATAAGGAACATGAAAAGGAGGGACAACGAAAGAATTCCAAGGCCTCCAAGTTATCTCTAGATCCAATCACGCTAACAGAAGGCGACTTGGATGATATTGGTGACAAGGTAAGGGATACGATAGCAGAACTGTTGCAGTAGTTTGAGTAGTAGCAGAATCAGGAACTCAGTGCCATATAGACGGGTTTGCGCGATCTATAGATCTAAATAACTAGACTGCAAGCAGGTGCCGGGCAGAGCAGTGTGACATTGACTAGTTTGGCATCAAGGACCACTTAGGCAACATAGGTGGTTCGATCCTTGGATCTCTGGGTAGTCACGCTGCCTGATGGAGCTCTGAGCACAGAGGCAGATGATGACAAGGCTACTGTCAGTGTGTTGAGGAATATTGATCTGAACTTGGCCGCGCTTCCCAATGAATTCCTTCACACACTGCAAGCCGGTGTGATTGCATAGATTAGGTCCCGAGAGAAGTGTGCGTTGAGCTTGATCAGTGAGAAGAAATTTAACAATGAACAGATGTTCATGGAAAAATCAACGATGCTATAAGCGTGGAAAAAGGTTCAAGAGTAGAATGAGATAATCGTATCCATAGTGACTGAAGCGTGCAGAACAGTTCTAGAACAACACATACCAGAAGAAGCGTTGTTGGAGGCCAACATTCAGAAGTTGGTTGCACATGTGCGTGATGTGAAAACGGAAATAGCCAAGGTGCAGTTTGAACTGAACCTCAAGATAACATAGCTTGATTTGAAGTCACGGCCTTTTACTCCACCAGGGGTCAGAGAACAGCGTGAAGTCATTGTAAAAGATGGAGTCGCTGCAGTAGATGTTGTGATGACATAAAGCACTGCGCTCTTCGAGCAATCTATGGAGGTACTTATGACTCTACAGGAAGATCCTAACCTGTAGAGGTTGAACACAGAGGCTTAGGAGTTGCAGTCGCAATATGACGAAGCAAGAGCAACGACACACACCATCTCTATCACGCAAATATTGGTGAATCTGCAGGAGGTAAAACAACTACTCGAACAAGTGGAAGCAACGCGGAAAAAAGAAGTAGTCCTCAAGGCCAAATTGGGGCCTTGGCTAGATGAGGCCTATATTATCTCCACCACCATTGGGGAGACGTTGACCAACCTACTGCAAACGCAATAGAAGATCTAGGAAGATAGTGGAGGACCAGCAACCGAGTAGCTAATGGAGAAGATCAAGCAGGCAACCATGCAGAGCGCAGCTGAGGTAGGAGTGGCACAAGTGTAATTGGGAGGTCTTCGCAGTAAGATATTTGTGCCAACAGAGTGACTCTGGGGCGAGTCACGATATTTGTGTTGGGGGCCTGTTGGGACAGGGTCCCCTAGGGTAAATTTTGGGGCAAAAGCCCAATTTTTATTATGTAAAATGTAAATTCTACACAAGTTTTGGTCACGGAGTGTGTAGATGGTGAAGTTTCATAAAGGGTTTTACCCTTTATTTATGTAAATTGTGTCGGCTTTTATAGATCCACCCATGGTCCGCAGACCATGGGATTGTATAAAAAGGAGAGTCTTAGAGAGTCTAAGGCAACTCATAAGTAAGATATTGATGAAGAAAAATGTAATGGGTCAATAGAAGTGAAGAGTGAAGATTCTTAGAGTATAAGGGAGGCTTTGTAGCTGAGTGTGCAGAGTCCTAGAGTAGAGTCCGCAACTGAGTGCGCGGAGCCCTACAGCTAAGTGTGCAGGGTAGTTTGAGTCTATAAGCATAAATGGAGTATCAATAAAGAAATTATTTTGAAAATATCTGTTCTTTTTCTATTTACTTCTGTTATGAATGAATACAATTGTGTTGTGATGAATAATGGGTTTATGATTTAATATTGTATTGATGCATGAATCTGCATGTTTTACATTGTTATAAGAATGCAAGTAATAATATATGTTTATGCGAAGAATATATTAATGCATGTTGAAGTTCATACACTTAAGTTGATCTAGGTAAATATAGAAGTAGGAGCAATCACAGAGGCACGTAAGTGATGGATTCACTTGTTCAGGGTCTGCGAAAGACAATCGTAGACCTTCGCGAAGGTCTAGAGGTCGATTAAGAGAATTATGTCGATAAGCCCTAAAAATCTTATCGATCTGCGTGAAGAAAAAGTTAGGGCATAAAAATATATTACACTAATATTTGTGTGTGAAAACTTGGTTCCAACACCCCCCAATACTGCTTCAGGTGAGACTTCAGTCCGCGCTCTGCGAATTGATGCTGAAAGGGCTAGTAGTGTAGGGATTTGTTTAGCAAACTTAACTTTAAGCTGGGGTTAGGACCCACTAAGCCAATAGTTCCATTGATCATAGTGGATATGACTAGATACTTAGCAGCAAAACTTGACCCAAGAGTGCCATAAGATTTGGCTCTTGTAGAAAATTTAACTTTTTCATTGCACATAAGGGTAGTGAATTTTCTTCGGGAATTTTTTGTCCTCCCATTCCCTCATGATTTGAATGGAAAGTGGTATCAATGCATGGTATTTATTGATGGTATTGAATGATGTAACTCAATAATAAACTGAGAATACTATAAATAACATGCCTCACCTTGCAAAAGGACAATTAGTCCACGACAATGCAGCATTTAATAAAAAAGTGTCTTCCTTTCTTATGTTATGAGGCATTCACTATGTAATTTCTATTTAATATTTGGGTAGATCTACAAGTTTTCTCTCATCTTTCTCTCAACATTCATGGTTAATGGATATTAGCCTCCAAGACCTAGATCAATGTTATCAAAGTGAGCTATGACTCCACGACAATTAAGGTTTTATAAGGGCTTCCAGGATGGATCCATGATTCGTTCTCTCTAAGTCTTTAATATCTCTAGAAATCATCTTACAGGTTGAGACAACCCATATATCTAAATGAATGGAAAATTTCATAAATATTTCTGAAAACAATGATGGCTTCTAACAACCATGATCAAATTAGAGAAACCCATATCAGAGACTCTAAAATGTGAATGAATGAGCAAGATCAAGATCAAGATCGCAAGGGCATACCAGAAATATTTCCCTACAGTCTCGTGCTCCATGTTGTTGGTTTTCATTTTCCAGAGCCATATGACCTCACAATTCTTATTCCTTGTATATCTATCGATAACTAACCAGATGGCCCATAATGCAAATGGATCTTATATTATCAAAAAGAGTAGTCAGTTAGTTATGTGGCTCCATTTCTACCAACACATTGAAAATCAGGTTTTCGGGACTTTGATTTGGAATCGAATGGGATGGTATGCCATAGATATGTACCTACTACCACTGCAAAATTCCAACATTATCATTAATGGCGTCAATGAAGGTTTCTTCATGTTAGCTAAAGCCTAAGATTTTTCTTTCCAATCAAAGAATGGCATGTCACTAGAAGCCCAACTGGTTATGGACATGGTTGATTAGTTTATGAAGGATAAGAGCCTTTTTCTCATATTTGAAGCCCTGAGAACCCTCCTACAGACCAGAAATTATTTTGATATTTTCATCTTGATTGTTGGTGATGTAACTTGGATTTTGCAGTGCCAAAAACTGGCATTGAATGTGAAGCCCATGGGCCTCAAATGAGGTATTTCTATAATGACCTAGATGTATTTGTAAACCTATAGTTGAGAGCCAAGATACTTTATCACATGCTCATGGAATCCATTTTGTACAAGAATTTTCTACTCGTGTCACATTTTCGCAACATTACGAAGAGTGTGGTGGTGTGCACAGATTTCGGGTACACATTAATTTCTAGGATGGAAACCCTTTGCATGTGTTAGTAAGAATTATCTAGAACACACACATTAAATTTGACAATATATATTCATCCTAGGGATGAACCACATTAAATGGTTTGAAATTTTGACCAAAAACTGATGATGTGATTAAGAAAGGCATTTACAATAATAATATGGATCGCAGAAGTTTAAAATCAATGACCTATTTGAAGTCAATTTCAGTTAGTCCAATTTATTTCATTGTTTATACCACCCTCCTCCCACATTTACCCAAGCAACTATCCATACGGGTTAAACATGCAATGAGAGGCCACTATGATATGATTCGACCACCTAAGTCATGTTAAGGAAGTGGAATCGATGGAAACACACAATATAGCCATTCAACATCAGCCTTATGATCCTCATGAACCAATCCAATAGTTCAGGAAGCTTTCCCCTAGGTCCCACTGAACTTTTGGACAATTTGACCTTTGGATGCTCTCATGCTATGAGCATGCCAGTGTCCAGGGACCTCTGGACTGATCAAGAGCTCAAAATTTGCCAAAAATTCAAATTTATTAGAATGGTTTTAAACCTAAACGGCCACATAGATCTCAGTGTCCTTAATTCAACATAACTCGTTTCGCGCAAAACCGACATTGTATGCTCTCAAAAAAACGATCTGTTCACTTTGTCAAATAGGTAAAACTTTGCAGGTGGCTGACAAGGATGTTGACTCGACATCCATGTGTTGTTGTGTGAGCCAATCAGGAGATGACACGTGGCTGAGCCGAAGGCCACCACGTGTCCTCCTAATGACGCTTTAAAATTTTGTTATGGAGTGTTTCCAAGAAAACTAGTGTTTATTCAGAGTTGTTATTCCCACTAAGATGGGTAGCTATCTTAGACACAAACAATTCAAAGTAACTTGTGTTTTACTTTATGAGAGATAGATGAGAGAGAAGCAGAGAGCACCAACCTCAGTCTTTTGCTTGACTCCTTGCTTGTTTCCTCCCTCCCTTGATAGAGCTTTCGCCACTCCTTTCTCACTTGTCCCACTTCAAAGAACACCTGTAGAGTCAAAGTAGTAAAATATCATCAAAGAATAGAGATCTATAACCATAAACAATATAGGATAAGATGTACATTAACCATACAAATGCATACACAAATACGAGATTCATAAATATACAAGTATATGGAGGAAAACTCAAATAGTTTTATTGATAGAAGTAGTAGAAGAGAGGATTACAACCCAGCTGTCTGATCCAGTGCCATCCTCCTAGCATGAAAGTCCTCTTCACCTCATGAAAAGCTAGATCACCCAACAATACAATGCTTCAAAGAGAAACCAACAACACTTCCTTACAAAATACAAAATTCCAGCCTCTAGATCTCTAGGATGAGGGATCCATATATAGATATTTGCAGGAGGGTGAGTCAACTTCTGGGATTTTGATTAGTGTCATTTCACTGATATTTCTTGGTTCCACTTGGAGATTTCATGATCTATTACTCATCCCTGGGCGAATTTAGAGAGGCAAGTGTCATATGAGCAGTTTCTAGAAGATTCTATGGGTTTCCAACTAGAAAACTGCCTCTGCCATTTGTCTGCTCTCACTCATCGCACCCTACAGAAGGGATTTTTAGTATGCATCACACCCTTTGTGTGTAACAAGTGAGATGCATCACACCCTCAGAATGGAGCAATCTGTATGGTCCAGTTTTGACCAGTTCTAAGCAGTTTTTCAGGGAGAACTTCTGGGAAATGATATAATCAGTTGACCTTGTTCCTTTAGGGTATGAAACAACACTTTTATGGGTTTAGAAGCCCTTGGTTTATGGACATATGTGATTGGGGTTGCAGTTCCGAAATATGTCTATAACATGGAGGACAGGGTGGAGACTAGGCTCGACCCCTCAACCTCCCATTAAACAAGCCAACAACTTACTAATGCACTCGTACATTGTTTCTTAACATGTATGGGTGACAGTTTATTGTTAAAGGTTAATGCTGCCATGGTTTTGGGGTCGAGTGGACTTAACCGCCCCCCATGTGAATGCGCAACCAACATATATTGTGACCACCGAAGGTCACCACCACCGATAACTTCCACCACCTAAACCTCTGGACTGACCATCCTTATGTGAATATTTCTTCATATCCACTAACAGTAATTGTGACCGCCAAAGGTAGGGGGGCAGTGCCGGGGGTTAGCCCCTGGGTGCATGGTCCCCATATGACCAAAATTTTGGTTTTAAGGCCTCGACGGAAAAATAATGGTCCTACAAATCCGCTTGAAATTCGTGGAATTTGTCACTCCGTTAGCAGAAAATGGGGCGAATTTGTAGGAGATGCCGAATTTTGTGCAATTTGTAGAGCGAATAGTGGAGAAACTAGGAGAAGGCATAACTTCTCTAGTTTTCGACCAAATTGATTGAAAAAGGAGGCTAGGTAGCCATTTTTGGACATTATGGACTCATTGGAGTAGGTTTCAAGATCAAAGGAGCACTTCCAAATATGGATTTTTCAAATTGAAGCATATGGGTTCCATGGTCAACCAGAGTGTTGATTCAGTTTATGGAGGATTTTGAAGATGGAAATGACCTTGCAGGGGTTTTTCAGCCTCCATGTGCTTTTTGAAACAACCATTACTTCAATTTTGTAGCTTTTATTCCTCTTTTCTATATATTTGTTTTGGAGAAGATAATTGTTTGTGTACTTCAAGTGGATTGTGGTACTGTTGATGATTTTTGAAGATGGAGTATGGGGTCTTGGTGTAAGATGCATATGTTTGCTAAAGGTTTACATGTTTGACTGCAGGTTAACATGTTTATGGAGTGAGAACTCTTTTAGAAGTTGTTTCTTTGAAGGAAAAACTAACCATTCCATGTCAGAACTTAATGTATTCTTCTTTTTCTAGACATTGAGCATACTGAGAAGGGGTCATACCATTTGAGATGATCCAAGGAGATGTAGGCCGGGAGGGGTGAACTCCTTTATCAATGGTTGGTGTATCACTGATTGATGCATGCTTCCATTTAGTGTTTTGATTTCATTTTTAAGGTTTTTCATGAAATTATCTTAGTAAAAAACACATAAAAACTCATGTTTTTACTTGCTATTTTGGAGTACAAATCTCACGCACATTTTTTTTATTTTGATGAGGATATTAGTATAGAAATATAATATTCCAAACTCAGACCAAGTTAGTATCAGAGCACTGGTTTGCATTGTGCAAGGAGGACTTGTTTTTTGTTTGCAAGTGAATGTGTTTTGAAGCTCAATTGAGGAGAAGGTTTTGGAAAGGAGAGCAATATTGTTATAATATCTACCACTAGTTCTACCTCAAGTTGCAGAAGAAGCTTCAAGAAAAGCATGTCCCAAGAAGGAGAGCCTGCAAGAATGTCAGGGGATGTGAAGGCTTTTAGAAATAATTTCTTATACATGGCATAAATGGTGAAAATCCTCTATGAAGAGAGATATACCAAATTTGAAGGTGAAATCTCTAGACCTCCAAGAGGAGAATGTTCTCCAAGGGAAGAAGGTAACAAGAATGGTGATAAACCACCATCTTCTCCATAATCTTCATGATTTTTTACAACTCTTATGCAAAATTCTAGTGTAGAAATTTCCTCAAAGAAGGGATATGGACAAGTTTGTACCTTTTGTCCACATGATGTGGAAGATGAAGTTCTATAAACACCCAAATTCAAGGAGTTGAAAAAAGAGAGCCAAAGTGTCCAAGGGGACACATCTAGAATCAAAAGAGAGTTTGAAAACATCTTTCAATGTCAATCAAAAGATGAGGAAAATGGTAAACGTTTACATGCTTCTTCTTTACATGAAAGTGTTGATGTAAATTCATTTGCATCCTTTGAAAAACATAGTAAAGGCATTGGATCCAAGCTCTTGACCAAGATGGGTTATAAGGGGGGAGACCTTGGAGTCAACCATCAAGGCATTAAAAATTCAATTGAGGAAAAGAAGAGGCCTAAATATGAAGGCTTAGGCTATGTTGCAAAATAAGAATGGTCTTCTAGCGACATCTCATGGGAAACATGTTCCTTTTGCCATAAGAGAGGACATGAGGAGGCAAGATGTTGAGATTTGCATCTAGAATTGGTACCCGCTTGGTTCCTCGAGAACAAGGAGGACTTGAAGTGAAAAACATCTCCAAAGAGATATGAACAAGTTGAATAAGGAACAAATCTAAGTTATTATTTCCATGCAAGTTCCTCAAGCAAGAAGCGTAATCCAAAGGACAACAAAAAGAGTTATAATCATCATGTTAATTCAAATGCTTTTCATAATGGAAAACAACATGCTGATTTGAATAACGTGTTGATGAATGTGTTTCCATGGACCTTTTTCCTTTCATATAAGCATTGTGTAGATAAGTGTTATAAAAGAAAATAAATCATCAAGAAGATGTTTATTTCTAATGGAACTGAGACCAAAAAGAGAAAATCTCATCCAAGGTTTAAGACATGTGAGCCAAGAGAAACTCAAAAGAACTTTTTCACTCACTACAATATCCATGGACACTCAGTCGAGAAATGTTGGAAATTGTTTCCACATATTCATCCTAACAAGGGCAAGCAAATTATGCAAGCACCATAAGAGGAAGTGACAAAATAAAAATTGTTGCAAGATGCAACCATCCCTGAAGCAACTTTAGAAGAAAAAGTTCAAATAGAGGGTTCATTTAACTAGTTGGGTAAGAAATGGGCGGACTATTTGTCCAGCTGAAGTTTGTAAACCTTTGTTTTGCAATAATTGCATATCCCCATGGTTGAGTAATTTGTAAAAGTGATGTTTATAAATAAATCACTTATATGCAACCGTGTTTCATTTGGGCATTATTATGTTAGTTTTGCTTGTTGATAGTCAATTTGAATGGAAAATTTGGGAGTCAAGTTTATTCCATCTTGTAAAATGCATTTTTATTTGTAGTTTAAGAAAGAAATTTAATATTGTTGTATGAGTAGTTGCAACACATTCAATATGTTACAAATGCGTTAAGCACTCAATTTATACAAGTATTCACTATGTGAAACTCGTTTCGGTTCATTTGTCAAAGTATTTTTGGGATCTTATCCTTGATAAGGATTTTGCAGAAGAGCGCCTTAGAATTCTTCTTGGGAAGGATGTTGTTGTGGATGGTCAACATGATAATCATGATGACACACATTAGCAAGCGCAGCATGATAATGATGATGATGCACATTAGCAAGGGAAGCATGATAATGAATGACGTACATTAGCAAGGAGCTACATAATGATGAAAGATGCAGCATAATGGGAAACATGATGATGAAAGCAAAGGATGAACAGTCTTAGATCATGATGATGAATGAGACAGCATGATGTAGCATGATGGTGCTACACGGTAAGGTGCAGCAAATGGACTAGATCAAACACAAAGATAGGTGAAGGAGTCACCTTAGAGAATCAGTTGAAATCAATATGTCTTCAACTGATCCCATGCGATATAAAAAGTCAAAATACAGACTTCTATTGTAAATGTACTCTCACTTTCTCTGTTGAACTTTGAAGAACATAAAAGAAGAATTTATCAAGGGTTTACCCACATTGGAGTTTATCCCTGGATGGCACCACATCTTGTGTCCTCTTGTCTTGGCTTGTCTTCTACGATTTATATTTATGTTCTATCTACAGTTTACTTTAATGCTAATGTGATTGCTAACTGTGAAAATTTAAATAAATTTCTCTAGCATAGATACCTAAACTTAAAATGGGATCAGAGATGAGGTGAAGACAATGCCCAAGCAATAGTGAAAGAGCAATCACCGAATACAGTTGGGACAAGACAAAAGGATCAATGGGTTCCTCATCCCTTTTCTAATTCACCTAGTGTGAAGTCGAATCAGAGAATATTATGAGAATGGCGTAATGGAAGTTTTTGGTGGCCTACTTAAAGCTCACTTCATTGGAAAGTTCAGATCTATGGGTGGAAGGAAAGGCAGATGCCTTGGTTGCAATAAGTTTGGCCATCATGCGAAGGAGTGTCCAAAGGATAGGGACACATCTCTTGATGAAGACAATAATCATTCCAGGGGCATTTTCAATGATCAGAGGAATGAGAAGTAATGCAGGTCATCAAGGAAATGGTTGACTCTTCAAAGAAAGCAAGGAACCCCAGAATCTCTTTTATATACCTAATCGCAAGAAGAACATGGTGTCCATCTCGAAAATGGAAGTCAAAGGTTTCAGGGTGGCACTCATCGATGGAAAGATGGTGACTGGGATGCCTAAATTCAAAAAGAGCATGAAGGTACATGTCTGAGATGTACCGAAGGAAAATATTACAAGGGGACCATTCCCTCATGTAGCAAGTCCATAGGTTTGGAACAACCTGTGGATTTTGAGATTCATGAATGGGAATCTCATGTGTACAGGAGGAAGAAATTCCTATATGGCCTGAAGCAAAACACCTTGGGTGTAGTATGAGAGGATTGATAGTTGTTTGATGAAGCTGAGATGCACTAGGAGTGAAACCAATCCAAACCATTACCCGAAGATTGTGGATGATATACCTCTCATACCGGCACCTTATGCGAATGAACTATTTCTGGCAGGTGTAGACCCTCTCATTTGCAGAAGTAAGAGGGATTTGGATTCCAGACATATGTTTTGCAGTTAGCATGGTGAGCTCATATTTGGTTGAGCCTCATTGAATTGGTGCCAAGAATATTCTAAGATATCTTCAGGGCACAATCTCTCATGGATTGAGATACACTACCATAAATATGAAAACTGCATGATTATTCGAATGCTGACTGGGTAGGCAGTGTGAAGGATCACTAGAGCACTTTTCAGTGCTGGTTCTCTTTAGATTCTGCTTCGATATCATGGATGAGTAGGAATAAGAATTCAGTTTTTATAAGTACCTACCGAGACCGTATACACAACTACAAGTATGACCTTGTATGAAGTTGCCTGGTTGTGGAAACTCTTCAGTGAGTACACATGATGAATACCACTGTGATTCTATGTGACAACTAGAGGTGGGATTCGATTATTGAGGAATCCTGTATTCAATGATTTCTCCAACAGATAGACATCAAATACTACCTTATCTGGGATATGGTAATTCGATGAGAAAGGAGGCTCCATCACACTTAGATGATGTACAGGTCGCTACACTTGGTCAAAGCCCCGAGGAAAGATCAAATTTGTGATTTTCCCAAACGACTTGGAGTCATCGAGAGACCCTTGTAAAAGGGTCTTGCATGTTGTATACATTGAGCTCTGGAGCTTTGGGGGCTTTCAGATCTTACTAGAGCAACATACGACCAGAGGGTGACTCACCCTCCCCTGGTGGTGCGCACTGGAACAAGATGATTTGCTCTCTTGTGGGACAAGATGGTTCGCTCTCTTGTGGGACATAATGATTCACTCTCCTGTGGACAGGATGATTCGATCTCCTATGAACAAGATGATTCACTCTATTGTGGGAAAAGATGGTTCATTCTCTTGTGGGACAGGATGATTCGCTCTCCTGTGTAGCAGGATGATTAGCTCTCTTGTGAGGTCTGGATGATGTGTTCTCCATGAAAATTGTGTAGCAAGATGATTAGTTCTCCTATGAGGTTTGGATGATGTGTTCTCCATGATGATTGCGTAGCAGGATGATTAGTTCTTCGGTGAGGACAGGATTGATTAATTTCTCCTGTCAAGGAATCCTACCCATGCAGTCTAGGACTCATGGGAAGTACCTCTCATCTTATCAATGAGCAGGGAAATGAGGATAGGGACCATAGTAGTACCAATGGATGCATCTTTGTACCTACTGTACTCCCTATGCTAGGATTACCTTCATTGATTTGGGATCAATGATACTGTTCTTGGACCAGTGGTAGGAGTTGTACCCACTATGACACTGACTTCAAGTTAGTAGAGGATTGGTCTAGGAACAGTGGTACATACTCTGAGACTGACTTCGAGTCAGTAGAGTATTGGTCTGGGACCAGTGGTAGGAGTTGTACCCACTATGACACTGACTTTGGGTCAGTAGAGGACTAGTCTGGGACCAGTGGTACATACTTTTAGATTGACTTCGAGTCAGTAGAGTACTGGTTTGGGACCAGTGGTAGGAGTTGTACTTACTATGACACTAACTTATTGTTGGTTGAGGACTGGTCTGGGACCAGTGGTACACACTCTAAGACTAACTTCGAGTCAGTGGAGAATGGTATGACACATTATCGATCAATTCTTCTTCTTCATAGTTAAGTAGAACTAAGCAGAGCAGAACAGAGCCAGTAGAGCTGAGCAAAGTAGAGCAAAACCAGTAGAGATGAGCAAAGTAGAGCAAATCCAACAGAGCTAAGTAGAGAAAAGTAGAGCCAGCAGAGTTGAGCAGAGAAGAGTAGAGCCAGCAGAGCTGAGCATAGCAAAGCCAGCAAAACTGAGCAGAGCCAGCAGAGCTGAGTAGAGAAGAGCATAGCCAACAAAGCTAAGTAGAGTTAAGCAGAGTAGAGTAGAGCTAGCAGAGCTGAGTAGAGCCAGCAAGAGCTGAGCAGATCTGAGTAGAGCTGAGCAGAGTAGTGTAGGTCATTGATGGCATAGATAGTACAATCAGACATATGGATCAGCAGATGGAGTTCTCCCTAGTTGAGAGGGAGTGTTAAAATTGGAAACTAGAGCCAAAATCCATGTGGGTCATCTCATTTATAGAAACTGATAATTTTATTGGATCCCTCTCATCGAGAGGTGTAGAATTGATCTAAAGATCATCTGATTCTGATAAGTATTTATGAAGTTATGAATTTATTTATGTTATAAATCAAATTATCAAGTCGACCAGCAACTTGAGTAGGCTCAGAAGCCCAATAGACGTGTCTATTCATCATCCATGTTTTAGTATAAATTGGTTAGGACTTGAAGTCATTTTAGACATGTATTCTTGAGGTGATCTCCTCTCCACGTCTTGGGTTTTTGGAGGAGAGAACTAAAGAATACACTAGCCTAGAAGGAGCCCTAGCTGGAGATGATGCCCTAACCTTATCCGTTGTAAATGAAGAAATTCTCAGGTCATGAAGGTCCCTACATGCTATCAATAGAACAGCCTTGATCACAGTCAAGTGATTCCCTAAATACGTTGTCCAGATGTCTTATACAGATACCCTAAATACGTTTTCCAAATGTATTATACAGAGACCCTAAATACGTTATCCAAATGTATTATACAGAGGCCCTAATACACTGACCAGTAGCCTAATACGCAGGTCATGAAGCTGTAGCCATAACCGCAGTCCAGCATAGAAGTGGAGCCTTAGTAAGCTATAGAGGAAGGTCAGCCACAACAGCCATAGTCTAAGCATAAGGTATCGGCATATGAAGTGAAATCGGGTACAGGAACCTGTACTCAAGGGTGATAGATCCGCATTGAATTAAGGTGGTAACCTTGTCAAAATACTACACCTCGATGGCTAAGGTGCAGCCATACTGTATCACAGATTGATGGAAGAGTTAGAAGGTTGGACCTAGCCACTGCAAAGTAGTTACACTACAACATGAAGGATCCATGTTTATAATACAAAGTTGTAGGTGACAACGTGGTAAATCCAAGGTTGTTTATGAAAGAAGTAGTCTCTCTATAGTTTCTTAAGCATATTGGACAGTATAATACAACAGTGATATGAAGATGAAAATCTTGGACGAAGGGACTATGTTACACACAACAATCCTGAGATATAGATCTCGGTGCCCTATGGAAAGGGCAGCATGATAATCATGATGATGCACATTAGCAAGGGCAGCATGATAATCATGCACATTAGCAGGGGCAACATAATGATGATGATTCACATTAGCAAGGGCAACATGATAAATCATGATGATGCACATTAGCAAGGGCAGCATGATAATGATGGTGATGCACATTAGCAAGGGCAACATGATAATGAATGATGCACATTAGCAAGGAGCTACATGATGATGAAAGATGCAGCATAATGGGAAACATGATGATGAAAGAAAAGGATGAACAGTCACAGATCATGATGGTGAATGAGACAGCATGATGTAGCATGATGGTGCTACACGGTAAGGTGCAACAAATGGACTAGATGGAACACTAAGATAGGTGAAGGAGTCATCTTAGAGAATCAGTTGAAGTAATATGTCTTCAATTGATCTCATGCGATATCAAAAGTCAAAACATTGACTTTTATTGTAAATGTACTCTCACTTTCTCTATTGAACTTTGAAGAACATAAAAGAAGAATTGATCAAGGGTTTCCCCACATTGGGGTTTGTCCCTAGCTGGTGCCACATCTTGTGTCCTCTTGTCTTGGTTTGTCTTCTACGATTTATATTTATGTTCCATCTGTAGTTTACTTTAATGCTAATGTGATTGCTAACTGTGAAAATGTAAATAAATTGCTCTAGCATAGAACATACCTAAACTTAACAAAACATGACGATAGCCACACATAGCTTCTATCATAAAACACATAAATAACCAGCATAATAGCAGCATAAATACTCATGAAATCACATCCATATAAACCAAATATAATCCAGTATAATACTTATATAAATACAAGGAGAAATAACCTCATATTGATGATGAAAAATCCAAACCCATGATGGGACTTCCACGTTCCACTCAACTGTAGAATGGTTGAGCCAAATCTCTCTCTAGTCATTCACCCCTATGCAATATTCCAAGCATGAATGTGGGATCTCATCGAAAACATCAATAAAAAACCATTCAGGGCTTCTAGAGGCCATCCACCTCAACCCAACAAATAATGATTACACCTCATGATTAGACATCACAAAACCATCATCAGATCGGTCTCTATCCCATCCATCTAGGGCTCCGGATTGTTTTTTCCGACCAAGGCTCCAAGACTAGTAACTCATCCCACAACTGTCATCAAGCTGTAGAGAATTTGTAGAACCAAGGCTCTATGACTAGTAATTCAACCCACCAAGAGCTCCAGAGCATTTTTCCAACCAAGGCTAAGGGACTAATAACTCAACCCAAGTTGTTATAGGGCTCCATAGCATTTGTCCAACCAAGGATCTAGGAACTAGTAACTCAACCCAAGCTAAGAAAACATGAGAACCAACAAGAAAAATAATGAAAATAAATCCACAATCTGCATGGCTATCCATGAAATGGCAAGGCTAGGAAATCCAATGTCAATCTAGGCAATCCTCCATACCAGTGACAAATCGTGACCAAGAATCCACATGTATATTCCATGCATGCCAAAACTAGTGAGAAAAACATACATGCAACTCGATACCTACAAGCATATCCCATTGTAGTTGTTGATCCCAATGTTCTCTTGCACTTTCTTATTGCTCCTTTTCCTTCTTTCTCCAAAAAACCAAGTATGCCACATCTTATCACTCTGATAATTCTTTTGAAGTAATAAGAAATAAAAACCAAAGGTAACCACAAACCACTTTTTGAGATTAGAACCTAGCCTTCCTGATGCTCAGAGAGGGCTCTCTCTTTATAATTTAACTTCGTTTTAGTTAAGATGATTTTAGGCTAGTTGTTGCTTGCACTTGGGTTTTTTTTTTGAAAATTTGGTGGTGGGATCACTTAGATGGACAGCGTTTTGGCTTATAACATTGGGTTATGGAGTCGGATGTCTAACAAACAAGACTGGATTCAATTCTAAAAACAGGGTCTACATGGCAAGATAGATGAGTTACTACATATCTCAAAGACTAAATGGTGAATGGCTTCAAATCAGATCTATGGAGTAATTAAGGGTTCCCTAGACTGGACTTTGTAAGGAACGAAAGAAATCAACCGGGATGGAAGAGAAATTAAGGGTTCTCAAATCTGGGTATCAGAAGAAAACATGTAAATAAATTACTGTGAAAAATAGAGTGTAATTAAACAAATTCAGAGTGATATTTCCAGTTAATTCATTTATATTTAGGAACACATTTAAGATTGTGAAAACACATAAGAAAGGTAACATAGTCACACAAAGAAAGGTACTTCACGACAAATGGCTCATCTCATGAATCCTGTAGCGAAATGATTTTATTACTTGTTCCAGTCTGTTGACTTGAAAATGGTACAATCACCCTTAGATTCAAGATCACAATAACTCTATAAATGTAAAATAATCCACACCAAATACTTCGAATGGTGAAGTATTTATACAAAAAATTTATTACAAAATATCTCAAACTAATTTGAGAATTAATCTAGGAAAAGGAAAATATCTTCTTGCAAGAAGATAGAGACAACTATTGAACTGTTTCATGTTGTCCCTGTTATTTTGGTTATGCTAGTTGTAATGTGACTTTTAGCCCTTTATGCCGGTAGGCTATTTGGCTTTCACGCTAGATAGTCTGTTTGACTTTCATCTTTCATCTGATACTCTTTCACCTGATACATTTTGATTGTGTTGACCTGTCTTCATCCTTTTACCATGCTCATTTAATTTTTTACTGTACGCTTATATTTTTACTGTGCTTTTACTACAGTAAATCATAAAGTTTTTTTCCATGTTTCTTCATCTAGTAATTGGATGTTGAACAATTTCCTACATATCTGATCAGCCTTTGTATATTTGGAAAAAGTAGGCTTATTAATAAATAAGTATTTCACCTCATGCTGGAGGTAAAACAGATTTTCAAAAGTCTAGTATAATACTTTTCTAGTTGGTATGCCACTCATTGATGAGGTATTTTCTTGTTCTTTGGCTACTTCTCTAATTTTCTTGTTGTAGTCCTCCTATGTCATAAATTTATTATTTATGACTAAGGGACTAGGTAGTCCATTTTCTCTCAAAAGATCAAACTTGGTTATAAACCTGTCAATGGCTAGTTGCATCGTTTGACACTTATCTTCTAAATTTAACATTAAATTTATTTTGGCTAGGACCCTCTTGACTTCCAAAATGTTACATGTCCTATCAGGTATGTCAAGTTCTTGTAGCTCATATTTGTTCTTGGAGTTGAGGAATTGAATAATTCTTACTGCTTCCTCTGGGATTTCTCCAAGCTCTTCTTTGACATTTTGGATGGCTTTTGTAGCCTTTTTTATTAAGTATATATGCTCAAAAATAACTTGGATAGATGGCCAAATATCATTGACAGAGTCAATGATATTGGCCCATAATAATTGTTTGGCCTTTCCCAAAGGCTCACTTAATGTTAACTCTTTCTCCAAGCTTTTCACTCTCTCATTCATTCTGGTAGCCTTACGTTGTTCTTCCTTATGCATGATCTGGACTAACCTACAATCTGTCTCTAGGCTGTTAAGTTTCTCTTTTAACTTGTTCATTTCATTGGTCTGAATGGACATTTCTTCCATTGCCTTGACTAGCCTATTTTCTTCATCACCTGTGGTAACTATTGTTGTTGATGTCATTTCTGATGTAGTTGTTGTTGCTGCTAGTGGCCATTGGACCAGTGGGAGCTAATGCGGCTACCAATGTGGAAGGCACAACTATGGTCACTGTAGGAATGACAGTTGGAGGAGCACTATCTAGACTAGCTTGTTTGAGATGGATCAAGCTATCTCATTCCTTTTCCATTTCCTTCAACTGGTCATTAAGTTGTAGCACCAAGTCCATCATCTCTTCATGATTTGTTTGGCTTTCTAGGACTTCTTTTGTTTGAGGGTGTTATGACTGAGGTAGCTTGAGCTATTTCTTAAGGGTTGCAATGTCTTCATTTTTCTTCTTAACTATTCAGTAGCCTTGATGTCCTTTGGGTCATGTCCCAGCTCAATGATCATGTCTTCTAAGGGTTTGATCCTTGTGTCTTTGGCACTGGAAGATGATTTTTCCAGTTTGTACTGGGTTGTCACATTGTCTAATGAGTCCTTGAGCTTGCATTTTTCCATTCCTTTTTTTGTGAGGGCAAAATAGATCATCTCTCCAGCTTGCTTGTGAAATTCTATTTGATCTATGGGATGCAAATCCTTTACTAAGACCTCAAAGTTGGTCTTCTTGTAGTATGTTGTGGTTTTAGGTTGTTGTACAATAGGTTGTAGGAAAGACACATGCATCTTTCATTATTTGATGTCAAAATATGACATCAATCTATGTTGATTTGATCATTTCATCTTCAAGTACTTGGCATAAGTGTCTCCCTTGAGCTTTTCATTCCTCATATTAATCTCCTTGAATCTTTCCTTGATATCTACTTCCTTTTCAGTTGGCCTGACAAAGGAAGACACCTCCACACTCTTTTGTCTCTGTATAATCTAGGTGTTTGAAGAAGAGGGTTTTTGTGTTTCTGCTGATGCAGCAATCTCAATTGTTTGTCTACTCCTTTTCCCCATTGCATCAGTATCAATCATTTCTATTGATGCAATGTTTTCCTCCTATTCAGATACAGGATTCAATTTGGGCCTTTTTCTTAGTTGGAACTACTGATCAGTGGTCTCCATGGCAAAGCTTGATGCTTCCTCCTTTCTTTTGGGATTCTTCTCCTTATTTATAGGAGTCTGAATGAAGGGAGGGATATTCATTGGCTCTTCCAACTCTGGGACCTTCACGAAAGAGATTTGGTCAAATTGTTTCTCCAAGTCAATCATGGTGTTCTCCACATCCACCACTGTGTTTTCCATATCTATAAATGTATTCTCTCCCCATTCTGACTTGTTAGCATACTGTTCTATGTCAGGTCTTGGGTAGTGGATGTAAGGCCCCAACCTGACCTTTTGTCTGAGCTTGTTTATAACCCCATCAGGGTCATAGTTCCAAATGAAACTATGCTGGAATTTTATGTCTTGAAGCATCTTATTGGCCTCGGGTCCAGCCTCTCTGGTGTTGCATATGAAGGGTCCCATTTGGTATTTCATCTAAAAGTGTGCCTTCTTCCTAGCAGCTAGGAAGTTGACCTCATCTGCACTTATGATTTGCCTGAAGTATTTCCGGGAAGATATTCTCATTGGGATATACTTAGACAATTTGTAGGGGGGTAACTCAGAGCCATAGATCTTGATTTTAGTATGATTCTGGTAGAGGTACTAGTCTCCTACTTTGCTATTATTTTCCAATTGCTCTACTCTCTTGATATCAATACTGATTCTAGGTTGAGTGCTGGAAGTGTGCATGTTTACGACAGGGTGAACAAAACAATCTATGAAGTATTTGTATGTGAATGTTGTGTTATACCTCTAGACCAAGGGTGTCCAGTAGATGCCTGATCTTTTCTCTCCCCTGGTACTTGTTTTCTGAATCTTCACTAGGAACTTGTCTGTATGGTAATATAGAAACACGTAAAACAACACTGAAGAGTACTTGAACAATCTTTCAGTGGGCAGTCTAGTAAATTGTTCATGCATTCTGTCTAAAATGAACTGAGCATAATCATACATAATGGTAGGAGGTTGTCTTGGAGTGAAAATGGACAAGAAGGCCATGATTATCTCATCCACAAACTCGTATGATGTGAATCCTAAGATGCTTGAGATAATGGTGATTATTCTCCTGCCAATCTCTAAAAAAATAACAAAAATATAAGGTGGAATGTCTTTAGGAGTATGGCGCTCCTCAATGATGAAATTATGAAATTTTGGTTTGATTATGGCTAAGTCTAGGGTACTATATAGGTCTAAGAGGCTTCCAATGGAAAAAGGAGTCAAATTGTGGCTGGGCTGGATTTGAAGCATCTGGTTAATAGACTCAGCAGTAATTGAAAACAAGAAGTCCTGGTTTGGGGCAATTATAGCCCTTTGGCTAGGGATGTAACATGCATTGTAGAAATGTACAATGTTTGGGAAAAGGTGGACTTCTGGGAATGTATAATTCGGTAGATTTGAGTCCCAAAGGTGGATATCATCAACATGGTTTAGGAACCTATCCTTGGCCCAGCAATGGATTCTAAGAAGGTTGTCTTGGGTAATTGTGTCTTTGACTTGAAAATCCATGTCTACAAGGTCCAAATGGTCAATGTCTAAATGAGGGGTTCTCACTGGTCTGACATCCAGAGAGGTTGGGGCTACCATTTCTATGATAAAATGTGGAAAATTGGGATTTATATGGCTTTGGGAGTGAAATTTGAGTAATTGAATAACCAGGGTAGGGTATGAGCAGTTTGCAGGTTGGGGTTCTGGTACTTTGGGAATGGGAGACTCTCAATTAAATTGAAATTAATCAAATTCTTTTAGTTATTTTAATAATTTAATGTTCTTTCTTTAAAGAGAGGGTAATTCTTGGTTCTTGTTCAAATATCTGGAATTAACAATCGGGGTTACAATTGGTTTTCAATTGGGATTTGCAGACGGCTTCGGCAGCTAGGATGGTGTGCAGTGGTGGCGTGGGAAGGCTCAGATAGTTGATAGCTATTTGCAGGAGTTCAGAAGGCGCATGTGCGTCAAAGGTTCAACAATGTGATTTGAGCAAAAAAGGGTGAAAATGGGGGTCAGAAGGCTTTTAACCGTGAACGGTTGGAAAATGGCGGGGAAAAAATGTTTTATGAACAATGTTGGTTTTCGCTTTGGTGGAGAGGTGGTTTTGGAGGCCATCACACCGCATATAGGGGTCGGGCGGTATTTTTCCAGGGAATGCAATATATGCCATAGGCCGACACGTAGGCAAATGGGCCCCGAACAAAAGCGCCCATATCATGTGTTGTCATGTCGTTAAAGGTAAGACATCACACGAGTGAGATATGGGCGATGGCCATTGGATCTAGGGGTGGATTATTAGACAAACATCGTGTGGAAAGTTGCGCGGTCAGGCGATGCAGCGTAGGTTAGTGGGACCCATGGGTTTTAATTACAATTTAGAGTAATTAACCCATGTTTAAGTACAAATTAATTAAATTGCGGAGTTTTAGGGCAAGCGGGGTTAGTTTACCTCACTAGGGTGGCGGGTTAAACCTGAGTTTAGTCGGGAAAATGGTTAAGTGAGGCGGGGAGTTTTTAGAGTCAGGATAAAGGGTTTAGAGGGGTTTTCGGTAATTATTGAAGTGAAAGCATGATTTTAAAAGGGGGGAAAGGGGTTTCACACTTAGGGGAATGGATTTTAGGATTAATTGACTAGGGAAATGTGTGAAACTAAGGGGTAGGAGTAAAAATTATTGGGTGTGGTTTTCATAAGCCATGAAGAGGTAAAAGGGAAATTAGTGAGTATATAGTGGGGGTGAAATCCAATGAAGGGGGAGTTAGGCAAATCAGCTTATGAGCATGTTTTTTTCATTGATAACTACTCATGCACACTTGAAACACATAGTTAAGCATGATAGTAGTGCTTATGCTCCAAATGACTTGTATTTCTGCAACCTTTCTTTACTTAGCCTTTTACCTATCCTAACATTTTTTCTTCACTTTGGTGGGTGCACTTAAGCTAACAAACCCTTTTCTTTCCTTTTCTTTTATAAAACAAATTATCTACTTCTAACCTTATATCTTCCAAGGGCTTAGATTAAAATGATGAGCTCCTTTTATTTCTCTACCTATCTAATGATCTACCAAGATTGAACTGTTTGGTCAGATTTTTATTCTCTAACTATAAACATGAAATTCAAAGCATGAAATAGTCAAGATTAAATAGTTTGACTATCATGGGTTGTGGCATATAGGACAAGTTGCACACAACCATTATTTAAGGCATTAATAGTAAAAAGTGGTGGCACTTGGATTGACACACTTTTATGATCTTTTTTTTGTTTGGGGTTTATGTTTTTTAATTCTTTTGATCTTTTCTTATTTTTATTGTCCTTTGATATTTCTTTTAGGACATACCCTCTTTACATTTTTTAATTTTAATATGGAAAAATTTTGCATAAAGAAAAGGTATGTACAATATTACAAGACCTAACCTCAGCGAATTCAAAATTATGAGTCCTATCACTATAGGACTCTAACTGTGGCTCCACACGAGGATGGCATTTTTTTGGTGAAATATCAAGAACTATGAAGATCAGTAGCCATTGAATTGTGATTGTATTTATCTTGTGAATTGTTCTTTTGTGATTTCTACCTTATTGATACTTATGATAGTAAATCCCTCAAAACTCAGGGCCTTCTCTCCGGGCTTCAACTTTAAAGTATTACCACCAAATCCAATCTACACTCTACAATGTTATGTACAATGATGCAAAGTAAAGTGAACTATTGTGAGTCAGTGGAAAAATAATTCTTCAATATTCTACCATTAACAGGTCCTCCTGTAGATCTGATCCTTCTATGTTTGTTAAGAAAAAGGCATTGTTGCCTCAGTAGCCATAAATGACATAAGGTCCCTGCCACAAAAAATCAAATTTTCCATGCTTTCCTTTGTCTTCTCTCCTTCAATCCCACTTGAGAACTTTATCTCCTATGTAAAAATCATATGCTTTGGTCTTTTTGTCAAAGACCTTTTTAATTTTGTCTTGGATTAGCTGTGATTTTACATATACTTCTTCTCTGGTTTGGTGCAGGTGTATGGTTTAATTAATTATTCTTTGAATATCATTTGGTTCCACCTGTAATTCCTGGATGATCTTGATCACTGGCACTCCCAAGGATGATGGTAGAACTGCATCCATCCCATAAACTAGTTGATAAGGTGATGTTCCAATGGACTTCTTAGTAGTCTGTCTATCTGCCCATAAAGCATTGACTAACTTCTTGTTCCATGTCTTTTTGTTATCTTCCAGCATTTTTTTAATAATATTGACCAGAATTTTGTTGATGACTCAGCTAGTCCATTACCTTCAGGGTAATAGGTTGTGGAATGGCCAAGGGTGATGTGGTACTTGTTACATAAATCTATCATTCTTTTGGATTTAAAGGCAATTGTATTATCAGTAATGAGGTTCTGGGGACATCCAAATCTTGACAGGATATTACTCTCTAGGAAGGAGGTTATGATAGTTTCTGTAGCTTGCCTAGAAGGTATGGCCTCTATCCATTTGGTAAAATAATCTATGGCTGTAAGAATCCACTTGTGTTGAGTTGAGTAGGCTGGTGTATTTCTCCAATGAATTCTAACCCCCATTGTTGAAATGGCATTTCAGTGAAAATTGGCTTAAGTGGCAAGGGTAAAAGTGTTCTCTTTCCCTCAAGAATCTGGCATTTATGACAGGAGGTCACATGTTTTTTAACATCTGCAAACAAAGTAGGCTGATAGGAACCAGCTTGTCAGCAGTACTCTTCCAATACAAGTGTCCTTCACAATCCTCAGCATCAAACTCTTGTAAAATCTTGTGAGCTTCATATTTCAATAAACAAGGTAAAAGAATACCACTATTGTCCTTCCAAAACAATGCATTATCTACAATACAATATCTTAATGACTTCATTTTTAAGAATCTAGCTTTAGTTCTTATCAATCTAGGAGGAGCTTGTAGGCTTAGTAATACAAATGTAATATCTGCATACCAAGATGAATCAGTAAAAGGTTCACTGATCTGTGGAGTCACCATCTCCTCTTGATCATCAAGGGCACTAATGAATTTGATATCAAGGGCCTGACAGTTCGATTTAACCATGAGTTTGGCTAAACCTTGGCCTTTCATAAGCTTAGTTGATTTATCTCTATGTCATATTCCAATATTGTGGCAATCCATTTGCCTCTTTTTCCTTTAGGCCCATTTTGAGTCAAAATGTCCTTAACTACAGAGTTTGGAACATAAGCAATAATGTGAGAGTACAAAATGTACACTCTGAAGTATTTGATTGCCTTAACTAAAGCTAATGCATGTTTTTCCCTGATATTGTATTTAGTTGAGGCATCTATTAAGGATTTACTAAAGAATGTTATTGGTTGTTCATATCCTTGGTTGTTCTTTTGCAGCAAGACTACTGCAATGGTGTGTTCTGAAGCAAAAGAAAAAATAATAAAATCTTTGTTAAAGTCAGGACTTATCAGCACTGGAGTTTTGGTTAAAGCTTCCTTAATAGCTTCAAAGGATTGCTTGGCCTCCACTGTCCATTTAATTGCTGAGTCCTTTCTTAGCATGTTATTTAACTCCCTAATTAATTCTGCTAGATTTGAGATGAATCTCCTAAGAAAATTAATCTTGCCTAGAAATGACTATAGCTCTTTAATGTTTCATGGAAGGGAAATGGTCAACATGGCTTCTGTTCTGGCAGGGTCTATCCTAATCCCATCTTTAGATATGATTTGTCCTAACAACTTTCCCTCTTCTAGACCAAAAAGTGTCTTTTTAGGATTTAAAGAAATTCCAAATTTCCTGCATTTGATGACTACTTTCCTTAAGTGATCTAGGTGTTGATTATCAGATTTGGAGAAGATGGTAATGTCATATTGGTATACTACTAGGAAATCATGGATCTCCTTTGCAAAGGCTATATCCATAGCTCTCTGAAATGTGGCACTTGCGTTCATTAGTCCAAAGGGCATCTTCAAATACATGAAGGTACCCCAAGGAGTTGTAAATGCAGTTTTGGCTCGATCCTCTGGTTGAACCAAGACCTAGTTATAGCTAGAGAATCCATCAAGTAGGGAGATTCTGGAAGATACTACTACCCTCTGAAGAATATGGTCCATTTTTGGTAAGGGGTAGTTGTCTTTTAGAGATACCTTGTTTAAGTTTCTAAAATCTACACAAAGTATAATTTCCCCAGTCTTTTTCCTAGTGGTAACTAACTTTGAAATCCAATCTGAATATCTAATGGGGGCTATTATTTGGGCATCAAACATTCTTTAACCTCTTTCTCTATTCATGGCATAAGAACTGGGTTTATCCTCCTAAGTTTTTGTTCGAAAGGTTTATGATCTTCCTTTAGGGGTATTTTGTGTTGGATTATGCTGGTGTCATAAGATTTTAAGTCTTCATAACTCCAGGCAAAAACACCATGGTATTCTTTAAATAGATTAATATATTTCACCTTTTCCTCCAGAGGTAAGACTTTAGATATCTTAATGAGATTTGGATTGTCCTCAGTTCCTATATTACACTCTTCTATGTCTACTCTTAGGCGTTCCATTTTGGGTTTCCTAGCTACATCATTAGAGTCAAATAAATCCAGTAAAGGGACTAATCCCTTGGGAAAAAAAATATTTTTCAAATGAAGAATCTTTGGATCATCATCCATTATTTCATCTATGTCTACATTTTCTAAACTATCTATTTCTACTCTAGTGAATTTAGTTGCTTTAGCTACATCTAAAATATTTACATCTATGCTACTTCCTATATTATTGTCTATTGTACAGTCAATATCTATCTTGCAATTTTGAAACTCACGTTCATTCTTCATGAAATCGTAGATCTGAGAATCCTGAGAGAAAATCTACCAATACTTCAGGTTGTCTGGTATAACAAGCCTCTGTGTGACTTCTACAGTGTACTGGTGGTTTGGTTGAAATGGCAATTTACAAGTGCTATCAAAGGTGGCCAAACTGTGAGCCTATATGTTTTGTTTTCTATAAATGGCAGCAAAGTTTGGTTATGAGAGGTCTTTGATCAAGTCTAAAATAGTATCCCTATATCGACCAAGCCTAGGGTTGTTGACAGATTATTCACTACTAATCTGCTTAATAATCAGCTATGAATCTCCCATGATGGAAACTCTTTTGGCTCCCAATTTCCTAACCAATTATAACCCTAGAATTAGGGCTTCATACTTGGCCATGTTATTAGTACACTTGAAGTTCAATATGAAAGCATGTTCCTCAACATGATTATTCTCCATATTATGGATCCACACTCCTGCACCAGCCCCTAACCTATTGACTGACCCATCAAAGTCTAGATGCCATAGTGATTCATGGAATATGTTCTCATTGTCAATTGTTCTATATTTAAGGTCTTTGGTTGTGATTTATTTTTTATCATTTTATACATTATATAATATGAAAGTGTCCATATCTGAATGCATGGAGTATATGGGAAAGTTTTGTGGCTTTTCCTCACTACTGACCATGTATTTCATCAAGGTATCCCCATATAATTTTCTTGGTTGGCCAAAAATAGATATGGCGGCATAAGACATATCCAACTGCACGGATCCTTGTAGTTTTTCTCCCCATGAGCAAAATAGGAGCATTCCATATTTCGATGGGATATCTACAACTACAATGTCCATTAAAATGCTCTTTGCAAGGCACTGGACAAGAGTCACACATAAGTCCTTAATCAGACCAAGGCACTTAACCTGGCTGGAGTCAAAAGAAAACAAGTCCTTATAAGGCTTGGTAATGTCTAGGTTTTGTCTTTCCATTATTGCCTTTGGCATCAAATTGTGGGATGCCCCTGAGTCCAACATAGTTTTATGCAATATTTAATCATGAATGTTCAAGCTGATGTAAAAAGGAGGAATTCCCCCTTACTAATGAATACCATTAGCCTCAAGACCAAACAATAATTCATGTTGGTCATCATTCAAATTAACAGAATTCTCTCCCTCTCCTATGTTCAAAGTCTCAGTTATTTGTGTCCTATAAGATTCATTCTTTACTAGTTCAGTCAAAGGAACTGATATCTTTAATTTTGCTATTTCATTTTTTATGTTGAAAGGGAGCTGAGGTTTGTTTGTTTGATTTAGATCTTCCTTAATATGTATAGTTTGAGTGTCCTTATTTATTTTCTCAGTAGTAGGAATTTCAGTCTGTATTTCTACTATTTTTCCTTAATTTCTCTTATTTTGATTGTTTTCAGTAATTGTCTCTGTTTGGGTTTCAGTCATGGCTATATCTACAATCCTAGGGGTTGAAGTCTCCGGTGTTCCCCTAGGGAGGATTTGCAACACTTTGTTAATTGTAGCTTCTTTTATTATCTTATTCTGGGTTTGGATGGATCTTTTAATGGGAGTATCATTATTATTTTTTCTTCTCAAGCTATATTTTTTATGTACCTCATATATAGCTAACTCATATCCTTGTTTAAAATCAAAGGATTCAACAGATTCTAACTGCAACTGTTGTAGCATATATAACTCTTGTTCTTCTTGAGTAAGAAAAAAAGTGTCTTCTTCTTTGGCTTCTAGTAATTTAATCTGGGTATCATCCTCTGCTTCTTGGTTCTATGAATCCTCAACATAGTTCTCTTCAAAGGGGGGTCTAATCTCTAGGTCTGATGTAGCATTCTTTCCAGCATTAGAGTTCTTCCTAAAATTTGGGTTTCTTATTGGGGGTTTTTGTTGTTGATTCTCCCATTGATTTTTCCTCTCCATGTTTTCTAACCTATCCATGATTCTTTTTAAACTCTTAGCTAAAATATCTACTTTTCCATCTGAAGTGGAAGCTTCCTCTTTAATTACAACTTTCTTTTCATTCCTCATTCGGGCTTTCTTAGCTAATAGGTTGGCCTCTAAACTAACAACATTGCTTTGCATTTGTTCGAGTGTTTCATGGTTTCTTTCCCTTAGTTGGTATGACATGACAACATCAAAACCATTAGGGAACTTAATTAATGCTAGGTCAGGTGGAGGCTTAATATTGGCTGGAATTGCATTGTAAATATTATTAAACCTAGTGCAATAGTCCTGAATTGAATCATTAGGAGCTCTTCTAATATTTTCATATTCAGAAAGTATTTGTAGTGGGTTTTATTTCTCTCCCATCTATCAATGAATAACCTATGAAAATGGGCTAAGTCTACAATATGGTTGGTAGGAAAGGCTTTGAAGCATTTCTTGACATCCCTAGTTAAAGTTTGGGCAAACAATCTCATTTTGACATCTACTTCATCTATCTCATGCAATTCGAAAAAGTCAGACATATTGTTTACATGTTGTTGGGCAATGTAATGACCAGTAGAATCAAACAAGAAAATCTTACTCTAATAATCTTCAGGTATGGCATGGAGTTGTGTACGTAAAACAAGAGGAGCATATCAATTTTACATTGTTGTGATTCCGGTTTGACTGGGGGGTAAAGTTGTGGTACTTGAGAAAGGGTTGAAACTAATGGAGATGAACTAGATGATGATGAGGATGGTTGATTAATAATTAGTTTAGGTGATTGGATTGTGGTAGATACAATTGGTGAAGTTTTGGTAAAAGAAGGTGTATGTACATTGAGTGAAGACTATGTAGAGATTTTAGAGGCAGGAGCAGTAAAGGCAGCTAGCTCAACGGATTATTGAAGGTAAGCACTATCTATATTGCTAATCAATGTAGAGGTCAAAGCTTCTAACTTGTCAAAAGCATCCAAGACAAATTTATCTAAATCTAGATGGATAACCCTTTTTAAAATTCAGGTTCTATGATTGTTTCATGGATGGCATTCTCATATTTAGTTCTAAATAATGAGAGGTCAAATGACAAATCAAAAGGGATTCCTCTAAAGTTGACAAATCCTCAGGGAGTGAGTTTTCTTTGACTAGTTGGCTACTACTTGCCTAAGTTTATTCGTTTTTTGGTTTTCTTGGAATTTTGTCTAGGTTATCAAGTATAGTTGCAAGGTTTGGATCTGGGTTTGCCCTGGTATAGTGAATCTTATTTGGAGCCATAATTTTAAGTTTCTAAACTGTCTATATGATTTTTTTGAAAATTTACTTCAGCTAATGACCTTAGAGGCTCAATATTAAATTTAAGGTTTCCCTAAAGTTTTATGGGATAGAGGATCGAAGTCCCTAGTATGGTCGCAAGAAATGTTATCACTCTGATAATTCTTTTAAAGCAAGAAGAAATAAAAACCAAAGGTAACCACAAACCACTTTTGAAGATCAGGACCTAGCCTTCCTGATGCTTAGAGAGGGCTCTCTCTTTATAATTTAACTTGGTTTTAGTTAAGATGATTTTAGTCTATTTGTTGCTTGCACTTCAGTTTCGTTTTGAAAATTTGATGGTGGGATCACTTTGCTTAGATGGACAGAGTTTTGGCTTATGCCATTGGGCTATGGAGTCGGATGTCTGAAAAACAAGATTGGATTCAGTTCTAAAAACAGAGTCTACAGGGAAAGATAGATGAGTTACTATATATCTCAAAGGCTAAATGGTGAATGGCTTCAAATCAGATCTAGGGAGCAATTAAGGGTTCCCTAGACCGAACCTTGGAAGGAATGAAAGAAATCAACCGGGATGGGAGAGATATTAAGGGTTCTCAAATCCGGGTATCAGAATAAAACATGTAAATAAATTACTATGCAAAACAAAGTGTAATTAAACAAATTCTGAGCGATATTTCCAATTAATCCAGATTTAAGAACACATTTAAGATTGTGAAAACACATAAGAAAGGTAAAACAATCACACAAAGAAAATACTTCATTGCAAATGGCTCATCTCATGAATCCTATAGAGAAATGCTTTTATTACTTGCTCCAGTCCATTTACTTGAAAATGGTACAATCACCCTTAGGTTCAAGATCACAATAAATCTACAAATGTAAAATAATCCACACCAAATACTTCGAATGGTGAAGTATTTATAAAAAAAGTTTATTACAAAATATCTCAAACTAATTTGAGAATTAATCTAGGAAAAGGAAAATATCTTCTTGCAAGAAGATAGAGACAACTATTGAACTATTTCATGTTGTCCCTATTATTTTGGATCTGCTGGCTATTATGATTTGATTTTTAGCCTGTAAGGATTCCAAGAAACTCTCCTAGGTTGTAGCTCGGAAATGCCTGGTAACATATAAATTCAACTATTGTTGCAAGGTTTAATGGAAGGAATGATGGTTTGGTTCAAGCCAAATAACCGCTTCTACTCTGTTTCACTCCAGACATGCATGAACACCCTAAGACTATAAGGCTTTAGACCACCAATGCTCACAGTTTAGATATTTAGGTGAATATGGAGAATACTAGCAAACTAGTAGATACACAAGACCATGTGATGGCTAGCTGCAACGAGTATAGAAACCTACAAATCTAATCTATTAATGCAAAGACAAGATGACAGCTCTCTTGCATTAGATAGAAAGAAACCTGAGTAACCTATTCAGTGATGCATTCAATATTCCAACACAAAGATAAGATGACAGTTATCTAGTGCTAAACATTAAGAGATCAAGAACACAACACATCAGGTACAAGCTTAGAACAGAGGAAAATGGACGGTGAGCAATTAACAACAAAAGAAGCTTTTAGTGCTAAAAATGAAGATGAGACGCTGGAAGCGACAAAATGTCTACAACCTCCAGAAGTTGAACCTTACATCAAATGCCAACCATGATTACATCTTGCTCCTGGATATTTATAAGTTTTCGTTACAATGGAACTTGGCCGTTTAGTATGGAGGGGTCAGAATTGACCACCAACTGCATTTAACTGCCTGATGGAGTCTTTGGACGAGGTTGCTTGGTTCACTAGGTGAATTTGATCTGTTCAGGTGTTGCGCTATCCTTTAGGCGGTTGGAGTTCTCGTACCAGTGGAGTCCATGACTAATAAATTCATTTACAGAGTCGTGCTATGTCCTTTTCTCCTTTGGCCATGCTTTATTTTAAATATGGTTGTTGGGGTTCTGACTATTGTTAGTCAAGCAGAGCGGGTTATCTCCTTCTTCGGTCAACAGAATGGACGTGAGACGTAGAGTGCATGGGTACGTGGACAATTTGGGTGAGCTAGAAGGATGACCGTTAGATCGAGGAGATGAATGGCAGAGATGGTTCGGTGAAAGTTATAGACCAAAGTGGGAATGGGTTGCGTCACTGTCATTCGGTCTTCAGCGGACAGATCGAATGGTCATCGGGCGACGAAGTTGCACGGGCGTTTAACAGGCGAGGGCAATTTGGTCGGGCGGTAACGGTTTTCATCGCACCACTTTTGGGGGCTAAGTGGTAATGGCTCGAGGTCATGCGATTCCACTCAATGAGTGGTACATAGCAGCAGATTGGAGAGAAAAACCACCCTCATCGTGCGCTATCGCTAGATCAAGTTGTTTGTGCGATGTATGCGAAGACCATCAAATCTGGCACAGATGATCTGATGGTGAAAATTGGTCAAGTAGGTCATATTTATCGGGTGCGATGTGGGCCATTATATTGTGGGGGGATGATCAATGGCGGGAAAGCGATGAGGAGTTTATGAGCGCGTGAGGGAATATGTGTACGTTTTTATGGTTCGTTTGACTTTGCGCTTAGAGCTAGGGCCAAAGGGGACTTTGTCAGATTTTAGAAGGTTTCTTTAGGGAATGGGAAAGGCTTAGAGGTGAGCGGAGTGAAGGAAGAAAGGGAAAAGTGACCAATGTGAGCCCCCTTTGGACACAACCAAACAAAATGTGCTTCTTTTTTATCTTAGAAAGTCAGCGCTACATAGCAGAGCTAACACTGGCTCCTTCTGGGGATGAAAGCCTCCCTGTGAGGTTTCAATAACCGTAGACCACTACCTTTCATACAAAAACAAGATCAGCAATATTTCCTAGTGTTCCATTGGGCATGGAGTCTAATTAAGCCTATAATAAAACTTGTAAAAGGAACATATTTACAATGCTGAGGCCTAAAGGCCTTAATTAACATAAACCTTCAAAAACTGCCCATTGACTGGGCCATCAAAAAAAATTTCTCCTTCCATACATTACAACATGAAAGTGTTGTTCCCCTAGACCTGAGCAATGACAAAAGGTCCAGTCCACAGAGCATCGAACTTCCCATGATCTCCTTTCTTTTCCTTCAGTACATCCCATTTAAGAACCAAGTCTCCAATTTGAAAATTGTCCATCTTTGCCTTTCTGTCAAAGGCGTCCTTGATTCTCTTTTGATGTGTTGCAGACTTTTCAATCAATTGATCTCTAATTTGATGCACTTCAGCCAAGTCACTAATCCTCCTTGCCATGTCATTTCCCTCATTCTACCCTTCCTGTAAGAACTTGGCCACAGGGAGGGTCAACTGGATTGGGAATACAGCCTCAATGCCATATACCAGCTTGAACAGAGAATTCCCTGTGGATCTCTTGGTGGTCACCTTGTCAGCCCATAATGCAAACTTCAGTTTGGAATCCCAGTTCCTTTTGTTTTCTTCCAGTAGCTTTTTTATTATCCTTACCAGGCTCTTATTGGATGATTCTTCTAGACCATTACCTTGAGGGTAATATGAGGTGGAATGCACTAGCTTAATGCCCATTTAGTCACACATGTCCACCAGCTCTTTTCCCCTGAAGGCTGCTACATTGTCTGTAACCAATTTGTGTGGACAGCCAAACCTGGTGAAAATGTTTTCTGTCAAGAACTTCATGACAACATGGTGATCAGCTTTCTTAGTAGGGATGGCCTCAATCCATTTAGTGAAGTAATCAGTGGCTACTAAGATCCATCTGTGTTGGCCACTAGAATGTGGATTAATTTCCCCTATGAAATCCAAGCCCCACTGCTGGAAAGGGCCACTAGCATGTATTGGCTTCAAGGGTAAGGACTTCAACTACTGTTTTCCTTCAAACATCTGGCATTTGTCACAAGATCTTACAAATGAAAAGACATCAGAAAAAAGAGTGGGCCAATAAACCCAACTTTGAGGATCTTGTGTGTTGTGGTTTTCCAATAGTGATGTCCTCCACAGATGCTGGAATGAAACTGATGCATGACCTCCACAGGTTTTTCTTTGTCTAGACATCTTAAAAGGATTCCAGATGGATCCCTCCAATAAAGCAAGTTTTCATGAATACAGAGCTTGGATGTTCTGAGCTTAATAGTCCAAGCTTGACTTGAACTAAGGCCTAGAGGGACTTCTAGCTTCAGCAAAAATTGAGCTATTCTAGAATACCATTCATAAGAAGCTAGATTTTCAGCCAACAACCAGTCATGTCCTTGTACTACTGTTGCTTCTTCTGTCTATCCATCCTTTAAATTTGTACCCATGTAGTTTATGTCAAGCATTTTGCAATTTTCTTCAGCCATCAACTGAGAAATACCTTGGCCCTTGACAAGCTTGGTGGGCTTCAATTCTATGTTGAATTCAGTGAGCTTTGCAATCCATTTAGCCCTTCTTCCTTCAACATCTAGCTATGTTAGGACATCCTTTACTAAAGCAGAGGGCACATATTCAATTACCTTGGAGTGCAGAATGTAGATTCCAAAAGATTTTAAAGATTCGATAAGAGCATAAGCTTGCTTTTTGATAATATCATACCTTAGTTTAGCATCCCTTAAGGTTTTGCTAAAAAATGCCACTGGATGCTCTGAATCCTCATCATCTTTCTGCAATAAGACTGTTGCAAGGGTGTCACAAGAAGCAAAGGAGAAGATATGGAACTCCTTGCTATAGTATGGGCTGATCATAGTGGGATATTCCATAATAGCTCTTTTTATGGCTTCAAGAGATTTTCTTGTTGCATCGGTCCATTTGACTTCTGATCCCTTCTTCAACATAGAGGTGATGTGTTTTACCAATTCTGCAAAATTAGGAATAAACCTCCTTACAGAATTTATTTTGCCAAAAAAGGATTAGATGTCCTGTTTTGATCTTGGAACAGATAAGGTCTGTATTTCTTTCACTCTCCCTAGGTCAATCTTGACACCTACAGCAGAAACAATGTGTCCTAGAAGTTTTGCATCTTCTAAAGCAAATTGTGACTTCCTAGGATTTACTGATATCCCAAACCTTTTGCACTTCAGAAAAACCTTCTTTAAATGTTGTAGATGATTTTGATGACTTCTCGAGTATACTGTTATATCATCCAGGTAGACAAGGACAAACTTATCCTTCTCTCCTACAAACATTATACCCATGGCTCTCTAAAAGGTGGCCCCAACATTCATCAACCCAAAGGGCATCTTAGAGTACATAAAAGTTCCCCAAGGAGTGGTGAAAGCAATCTTTTCTTGGTCATCTGGATGTACAACAACTTGGTTATACCCTGAAAATCCATCCAAGAAAGACATAACTTTAGCTCCTAAGACTTTTTGTAGCAAATGTTCCATTTTGGGCAGGGGATAGTTGTCATTCTTAGAGCATTTGTTCATGATCCTGAAATCAACACACAGCCTGATTTCTCCACTTTTCTTCCTCACCACTACCAAGTTGGCTACCCACTTTGAGTATCTCAAGGGAACTATGATTTTGGCAGCCAACAACTTCTTGATTTTCTTTTCAATCAGAGGGAGGAGCAAAGGATTTAAGGGTCTCAGCTCCTGTTTGAAAGGAATGGTGTCTTTCTCCAACAAGATCTTATGCCAGATGATATTTTTGTCATAATTGTTAAGATCACTATATTCCCAGGCAAAGACATCAGCAAATTGCTTCATTAAGGTGCAGTACTCAGATCTTTGGGCAGCATACAAATGGGTGGACATATTTATATACTTTGGATGATTTGGACTCCCTATGTTATGCCTACGGACTACAAGCTGATGTTCTTTTTGGGAAATCTTATGAGGCACATCATTATGGTCAAACAGCTTCTCTAGAGGCACTAGCCCTTTAGGTATATGATCACTAGGAAACTGTACAATGTTGTCTTGGCCAATTTTGTTCCTTAGTTGGGGTTTGGGACATTCCTCCAAGGTTTCATTCTCTTGATCAATTTGCATTTCAGAGAATTCATCAATGACTTGTAGAAACCTATTTACTTCATCATCATCCTCAAAGACTTTCCAGTGCTAAACATTATCAGGCAAGGATGGTCTATATTTTACTTGGACTCGATAAGCCAATCTAGGGAGCATGGGAGGGATGAACATGATAGCAAACACAACAAGGGAATCAGCAAGCTGATTTTTTACTCTGGGAATATATGAGATACAAAAGCTATCAAAAGAATATTTGAGTCTCCACACCTCATCTATGTATGCTTTCAGCCTTGGGTGCCTTGTTTGGAATGTTTTGTTCACATGCTGAATGATGAGATCAGCATCTCCAAACACCTTTATGTCTCTGATTCATATGTCTTTGGCAGCGTTTAAGCCCAATATCAGAGCCTCATATTCTGCTATATTGTTGGTGACCTGAAAAGTCAACTTAAAAGACAGATGTGTGCTTTCTTGTTTTGGAGACACCAGCACCACTCCTGCTCCAAGAGTTTCCTTTGAATAGGGTCCATCAAAGAACATATCCCAAGCCTCTGCCCCTTCCTCTTCCATGGCCTAACATACTGGTTTCTTGAGCTGCACCAAGACCCTCTGGGATTCTTCAATTTGGAGAATGCACGCTCCAAAATCAGTGTCCATAGCATAAATGGGATGATTAGTGGGATTCTTCTCATCACTAATTATATAGGTCAATTGGGCTTCCTTGTATAGTCTTCTACTTTCTCCTCCAAAAACTAGGACAGTGGCATAATACAAGTCATTTTGCAATGTCCCACCCAACCTCTTAATCCACCCTCTGGAAAGTAGCATACCAAACTTAGGGGGGACATCTGCTACCACAATATTCATCATCATGCTCTTCATGGGCAGCTGAGTTAGAGTGATAGCCAAGTCTTTGATTAACCCCAGACATTTCACCTTCCTCGAATCAAAGGAGAACAATTCATGATAAGGTTTGGTAATATCAAGGCCTAACTCCTCCATGACAGCTTTGGGCATCAGGTTATGGCTGGCCCCTGTGTCCAACAGACAGTTGTGGAGAATTTTGTCATGAATGGTCAAGGAGCATAAAATGATGGGGAATTGTCATCAATAGGTTTATTCATTAGGCTAAGCACAACTGTAGGTTTATCATCTTGTAAATTCACATAGTCATTAGATGCTTGTAAGGCTTTCAGCTCAAGGGCATCAAGGATAGGCTTCTTAAAAACCTCGCTCTTTACAAGTTCTATCAGAGGTACAGATATTTTGAACTTTTGGACTTCTGATTAAAAGCTGAAAAGGGAAGGAGACTTATCAGGGCCTCTTACCTCTTGAGATGGTACTTTTAGGATGGTAGCATCAGCTGTCAGTCGCTTCTGCTTGATGATCTGCTGCTTTGTGGGGACAGTAGCTCTTTGGGCAGGATTCTCTTTGACATTACTTTCTCTTGACCTTAGGTTATATCTCTGCTGGTCTTCAGTCTATAGAACAGCTCCTCTGTCCCACTCTTGACTAGTCTGGCCCTTGAGTAATGACTCCTTAGAGGCAGCTAATGTAAAAAACGAAGCACTGCCTTTGTCTTCCATGCAGCGAATCTCATCCTCTTCATTAAACTACTCCTCCTCCAAGACTACATTTTGTAAAGGATTCTTAACTCTTTGTTCTTCAGTGGCCTCTTTTCCCCTCTGAATGATCTGCAATTGTTCATTTTCTCTTCTTTATGGATTTGGATTTCTAGGAGCAAATGTATTAGGAAGCCTTGCTTTTTGAGGATTCTGCTCAACCTTCAGCTTCGAGGTTTCAGCAGCCAATGACTCTATCATTTTAGACATTCTGTCCATTTTGGGATCTGAAGATGAGGAGGAAGAGGAAGACTCACCTCTCTGCCTCCTTCTATCAGCATGTCCTTTGCGTTTCTCTGCAGCCATGATATTGGATTCCACCTCCAAGGCTGCATCTTGCATTTCAGCTAGAGAGGCACATCCTCTCTCTCTTAACAACAGGCAGAAATCAGAGTCAAAGGCATTGGCATAGGTGAGTTTGGCAAAGGTGGGGGTAGGCTTCACTTCAGCTGGTATCTTGCTATACATACAATTGAATCTTTTAATAAAGTCAGACAATGACTCCCCATTTTCCCTTTTCAGGTTGCCAAACTCATTATGGTAGTATAGCAGGTCTTTCTTATCTCCCCAATGCTTTAAAAACACATCATCTAATGCTTCAATGTATGTTGTAGACCTAGGGGTCAGCTCTCTGAACCACATTCTAACCTTTCCATCTAGGCTTTGGACAAATACTCTCATCCACACATCATCTTCACTGATATCTAGGTTATCAGCATAGCTATAAAAAGACTCAAGGTGCTCTTCAGTTGTTACTCCCTCTGTACCGGTGAACTTAGGCATGTATTTATGATATTCTCCTACAGGCATGGCATTCAAAGGAATAGGTAGGACCAGGGGTCCATACCTAGCAGCTATGATTCTTTCCATTTTGATGGGCGCTTGTGGAGCTACCATGACTAGGGTGGATGGAAGGGTGCTAGCAATCTGAAAGGTAGGGAGTTGAGAAATTATTGTCAAGGCTAAAGGAATATGATGGACAGGAGGGGAGGTTTCCTTTGGGCTGAGATCCAAAGGAGAACCTAAAGGAATGGGAGCTTTATGATTCTCTGAAAATATTTCTTCACTGCTAGTACTAGAGGCTATTTTTCAACATGTAGATGCTCTGTTACAAGCATTTCTGGCAGAGATAGATAAGATTTTTTAAGCTTACCTGATCCTGATGCTCCCTTTTGTGATTTCTTTCGCTGCTTGATAATCTTCGAAGGGTCGGGTACTGGGTCAGCTGGTGATTTCTGAGGATTTCTCTAAGTATGCCTCACAAACTGAGCCAGAACTGTGATGTGAAGTTGCCACGAGGTTCAGCCTCCAGTAGAGTCACCAGATAGATGATTACAACCAAAAATATGTCCAGACTTTGTCTATCATCAAAGTTGGATCTGTGTCATTCTCCCAGGGAAGCCAAGCTTCAATCTCCTCTCCCCGGAAACGGCGCCAATTATGTTAGGATTCCAAGAAACTCTCTTAGGTTGTAGCTCGGAGATGCTTGGTAACATATAAATTCAACTATTGTTGCAAGGTTTAATGGAAGGAATGATGGTTTGGTTCAAGCCTGATAACCACTTCTACTCTGTTTCACTCTATACATTCATGAACACCCTCAGACTACAAGGCTTTAGACCACCAATGCTCATAGTTTAGATATTCAGGTGAATATGGAGAATACTAACCACACCAGCAAATACACAAGACCATGTGATGGCCAACTGCAATTAGTACAAAAACCTGCAAATATAATCTATTAATGCAAAGACAGGATGACAGCTCTCCTGCATTAGATAGAAAGAAACTTGAGTAACCTATTCAGTGATGCATTCAATATTCCAACACAAAGATAAGATGACAGTTATCTAGTGCTAAACATTAAGAGATCAAGAACACAACACATCAGGTACAAGCTTAAAATAGAGGAAAATGGACAGTGAGTAGCTAACAGAAAAGAAGCTTGTATTTCTAAAAATGAAGATGAGACGCTACAAGCGACAAAATGTCTACAATATCCATAAGTTGAACCTTACATCAAATGCCAACCCTAAGTACATCTTTCTCTTGGAAAATATAAGTTTTCGTTACAATGACACTTGGATATTTAGGTATGGAGGGGTCATAATTGACCACCAACTACATTTAACTACCTAATGGAGTCTTTGGACGAGGTTGCTTGGTTCACTAGTGGAGTCCATGACTGATAAATTCAGTTACAGAGTCATGCTATGTCCTTTTCTCCTTTGGCCATGCTTTATGTTAAATATGGTTGTTGGGGGTCTGACTATTGTTAGTCAAGTAGAGCGGGTTATCTCCTTCCTCGGTCAACAGAATGGACGTGGGATGTACAGTGCATGGGTAGGTGGACAATTTAGGTGAGCGAGAAGGATGACCGTCGGATTGGGGAGATGAATGGTGGAGATGGTTCGACGAAAGCTATAGACCGAGGTGGGAATGGGGTGCGTCAGTGTTTTGGATCTTCAGCGGATAGATCGAACAATCATTGGGTGACAGAGTTGCCTGGGCGTTTAACGAGTGAGGGTAGTTTGGTCGGGCGGTAACAGTTTTCGTCACACCACTTTCAGGGGCTAAGTGGTAATGGCTTGGGGTCATGTGATTCCACTCAATGAGAGACACATAGTAGCGGATAAGAGAGAAAAACCACCCTCATCGCATGCTATCGCTTGATCAAGTTTTCTGCGCAATGTATGTGAAGATCATCAGATCTGGCAGAGATAATCTGATGGTGAAAATTGGTCTAGCGAGTCACCTTTATCAGGTGCGATGTGGGTTGTTTGATTGTCGGGGAATGATCAATGGCGGGAAAGCGATGAGGGGTTTATGAGTGCGTGAGGGCGTATGGGTAAGGTTTATGGTTGGTTTGACTTTGCGCTTAGGGAAGGTGCCAGAGGGGCTTTGTCGGATTTTAGAAGGTTTATTTAGGGAATGGGAAAGGCTTAGAGGTGATCGAGGTGAAGGAAGAAAGGGAAAACTGACCAATGCGAGCCCTCTTTGGACACAACCAAACAGACCATGCTTCTTTCTGACCTTAGAAAGTCAGCGCTGCATAGCAAAGTTAACATATCCCTTTATGCTGGCAAGTTGTTTAGATTTCATGTTGGATAGTCTGTTTAACTTTCATCTTTTATCTGATACTCTTTCACCTGATACACTTTGACTATTCTGACCTGTCTTCATCCTTTTACCATGCTCATTTACTTTTTTACTGTACACTTATATTTTTACTGTGCTTTTACTATAGTCAATCATAAAGTTTTGGACATGTTTCTTCATCTAGTAACTGGATGTTGAGCATTTTCCTATATATCTCATCAGCCTCTGTATATTTGGAAAAAGTAGGCTTATTAATAAATAAGTGTTTCACCTCATGCTGGAGGTAAAAAATATTTTCAAAAGTCTGGTATAATACTTTCCCAGTTGGTATACCACTCATTGATGAAGTATTTTCCTATTCTCTGGATACTTCTCTGATTTTCTTGTTGTAGTCCTCCTGCATCATCAATTTATCATTTACGACTAAGGGACTAGGTAGTCCCTTTTCTCTCAAAAGCTCAAACTTGGTCATAAACCTGTCAACGGCTAGTTGCATGGTTTGACACTTATCTTCTAAATTTAAAATTAAATTTCTCTTAGCTAGGACCCTCTTGACTTCCAAAATGGTACCTGTCCTGTTAGGTATGTCAACTTCTTGTAGTTCATATTTGTTCTTGGAATTAAGGAATTGAATAATTCTTACTACTTCCTTTGGCATTTCTCCAAGCTCTTCTTTGACATTCTGGATAGCTTCTACAGCCTGTTTAACTAAGTCTATATGATCAAAAATGACTTGGATAGATCGCTAAATATCATTGAAAGAGTCAATGATATTGGGCCATAATAATTGCTTGGCCTTTCCCAAAGGCTCACTCAATGCGAACTCTTTCTCCAGGATTTTCACTCTCTCATTCATTTTGGTAGCATTTTGTTGTTCTTCCTTATGCATGATCTGGGCTAACCTGCAATCTGTCTCCAGGCTGGTAAGTTTCTCTTTTAACTTGTTCATTTCATTGGTCTAAATGGACATTTCTTCTATTGTCTTCACTAGCCTGTTTGCTTCATCACCTGTGGTACCTATTGTTGTTGCTGTCGTTGTTGATGTAGTTTTTGTTGTTGTTGGCAATGCAGTGGCCAGTGGACCAGTGGGAGCTAATGTTGCTGCCAATGTGGAAGGCATAGTTGTGGTCACTGTAGGAATGACAGTTGGAGGAGCACTATCTAGACTAGCTTGTTTGAGATGGATCAAGCTATCTAGTTCCTTTTCCATTTCCTTCAAATACTCATTAAATTGCAGCACCAAGTCCATCTTCTCTTCATGATTTGTTTGGCTTTCTAGGACTTCATTTGTTTGAGGGTGTTGTGACTGAGGCAGCTTGAGTTGTTTCTTAAGGGCTGCAATGTCTTCATTGTTCTTCTTAATTAATTGTTTAGCATCCTTGATGTCCTTTGGGTCATGGCCCAGCTCAATGATAAAGCCTTTTAAGGATTTGATCCTTGTGTCCTTGGCGCTAGAAGATGATGTTTCCAGTTTGTAATGGGTTGTTGCATTGTCTAATGAGTCCTTGAGCTTGAATGCTGCTATTTCTTTTGCTCTGAGGGTGGTGTAGATCATCTCTCCAACCTACTTGTGAAATTCTATTTGATCTATGGGATGAACATTCCCAGCTAAGACCTTAAAGTTGGTCGTCTTGTAGTATGTTGTGGTTTTAGGATGTTGTACAGTAGGCTGTAGGAAAGACAATTGCATCTTTCCTTCTTTGATGTCAAAAGCTAACATCAATCTATTTTGATTCAGTGGTGTCATCTTCAAGTACTTGGCATAAGTGTCTGCCTTGAGCTTTTCATTCCTCATTTTAATCTCCTTGACATCTGCTTCCTTGCCAGCTGGCTTGAAAAAGGAAGACACCTCCTCACTCTTCTGTCTCTATATAATTTGGGTGTTTGAAGAAGAGGGTTGTTGTGTTTATGTTGATACAATAGTCTCAGTTGTTTGTCTGCTCCTTTGCCCCATTAGATCAATATCAATCATTTTTGTTGATGCAATGTTTTCCTCCTGTTCAGACATAGGAGTCAATTTGGGCCTTTTGCTTAGTTGGAACTACTAATCAATGGTCTCCATGGCAGAGCTTGATGCTTCCCCCCTGTTTATTTTGGGATTCTTCTCCTCATTGATAGGATTCTGAATGATGGGAGGGATATTCATTGGATCTTCCAACTCTGGGACCTGCAAGAAAGAGATTTGGTCAAACTATTTCTCCAAGTCAATCATGGTGTTCTCCACATACACCAATGTGTTGTCCATATCTATCAATGTATTCTCTCCCCATTCTGACTGGTCAGCATACTGTTCTATATGAGGTCTTGGGTAGTGAATGTAAGGTCCCAGCTTGATCTTTTATCTGAGCTTGTTTATAACCCCATGAGGGTCATAATGCCAAATGAAACTATCTTGGAATTTCATGTCTTGAAGCATATTATCAGCCTCAAGTCCAACCTCTCTGGCGTTGCAGATGAAAGGTCCCATTGTTTTTCATCTTAAATTCTGTCTTCTTCCTAGAAGTTAGGAAGTTGACTTCATCTGCACTTACGATTTGCCTGAAGTATTCCAGGGAAAATATTCTCATTGGGAAATACTTAGGTAGTTTGTAGGGGGTAACTCACAAACATAGATCTTGGTTTCAGTATGATTCTAGTAGAGGTACTAATCTCCTACTTTGTTATTCTTTTCCAGTTGCAGTATTCTCTTGATCTCAGTATTGATTCTAGGTTGAGTGCTATAAGTGAGCATGTTTATGAAAGGGTGAACAAAACAATATATGAAGTCTTTGTATGTGAATGTTGTGTTATAACTCTAGACCAAGGGTGTCCAGTAGATGACTGATCTTTCCTTCCCCTTGTCATGCGGAAAGAGTTATTTTTGCGGACAAACCTAACCTCCCTAGGAGTCTAAGACTCTCTAGTGACAAACAAGACAAACAAGAGCAATCCTTCTCTAAACATACATTATTCTATGAGAGATCAAGTGTTTTTCGATCTTACCTTAGGTCCAACGCTTGTTGTAGCAGTCCAGCCTTGCTGATCCAGATGAGCTCCTCCTTCACTTTAATACCTGCATACACTAACAAAGCAAACGATTACATAACACCTAAATATTCATCATAAAACAAAGCATATTCATCACATAGACCAAGGAGTACATGAAATAATTCATTAACAACAAATCATTGAGAAGAATGGACTTATTTATATTAAGGAAACAAAAAAAAACCATTACAACCTGAGCCTTGGTGTTGTGCAAGCTCCTCCCAGGGTCCAACAAGAGATTTCCTCTACTTTGACAAGCTCACCCACTCCCAAATGAAACAAGAAAGGATAGTAATCCCTCCTCACAAGCCAACAATGGAAGTCCTAATTCCAGCAGCATCTACCCTTTAGAATGTTCAGCTTTCAACCTCCCCTCCTCTGGCCCAAGGCCTGTATTTATAGTGTTCTAGAGGAAGTTATTCAGTTCCAACATCAATGGGATACTCCCTCTTTTGGATGGGGTAGCTCCTCTCTTGATGGGATAAGTTCCTCTATCATAGGGATGCATGAACCATCTGGAGCGCTCAATACACGTCAAACACTCTTCTAGAAGGCTCTAGAAGTGACCACAAGTAACTTTTTAAAGATGAAACTCGCGCCTTTTGACCTTTACAGGGGTACGCACCCATCCTTTGGCTTACAGAGCGTACAAGTACGCAGGTATAATGAGTTTGGGATGCGTACACGCAGGCAAGGTAGAGAGAACCTGCGTACCCAGAGATAAACATGTTTTTAGTGACTTTCTCTCTTTTTTGAAGCTTGACATGAAGAGGAGAGGTATTAGGCTTGACAAGGAGGATAATATGACTATTGATGGAGCCATATTAACTGCAGATAGTCATGGTGACAAATTTCAGTGTAACAGATTGCCCCCTAAAGTACGAAGCCTGTAATAGATAAGGGTGTTAAATCATATAAGAAGGGTGAAGTACTTTATCATTTCGAGGATCATCTTGTGGAGAGCCCGGTCATAACCTACAATTTTCAACACAAAATACATGTATAAGATCATATCATCACTGAGGTAGGCATTCCCATACTCAGATCAAAACTTTAACTATTGGACTAACTATTCTGATCCAGGAATGATTTCATAATACATCATAATCATAGACTCGTGTAGACACAGTATGGGCGCAGCCATCTGTTTATGATTGGTCTACAACATAATGAATACAAAACTCCTCGCAGCCTGGATGGTGGAAACTAGATCCAGGGTCTTCATCACTACTTCCCGAATTGGTACGATTCTAGCCATGTGAATAAATGAGTCGATGTCGAACATGGTAGAAACCACTTGATTACCAGTCAATGATGTAAACTGTTAACAAGCGTGAGAGAGACCACCAGTAATGTCAATGGTTCTCAAAGTACCCAGCACAATCCATAAGATGTGAATGAATGAGTCGGTGTCGAACATTTCATGGAATCCTTCGATCGCAAGTCAATGATGAAAACTGACATCGAAGGCGAGAAACCTGCCATTGATGCATGCAGACCTCAAGGTATTGACGATTTCTAAGTCAACTCTCTAGATAATGTGCTGATGTCGATAGAAAGCGACTCGTCACAGGCAAGCCCACAACACGAAATCATAGTTCAAGTTGAAGAAATGTTGCTGCAAGGACTAACTCAATGATGACACAATGAATGATAGGTATTTTGCAGTTGAATGTTTTGTTTCAGACCTCTTGAACACATAACGACACAACAGATGGTTTGGCGACAAATGACTCAAAGTCGACTCCCATAACCCAGCTAAAGATGTCAAATGATCTTGGTCAACTGTGAGGTAAAGGATTTCCCAACCCAGGTGAATGAATA